>SMGT01011391.1:89955-112806 GCA_004794575.1 Lanistes nyassanus
CTGAGGTCCGTAGGCTAGCACGTGGTCGCTTCACTGGGTCTCTTCCTAGGTGCACGTCCCTCTCTGTATGTCCTCTCTCCTCCCTTTCTGTGTCCCTGTGTGTCTCTCTCGCGTTTTTTTCCTGCTTAAATTCTAACCCCCTGACGCCTTAAAACTGGGCTAAACCGGTTCTGGTCAAACTCGGTGGAGCCGGCCAACGGCGCTGACCAATGGCGAGCTTCCAGCTAGCCGCTCAGTGTCCAGAAAGGGCGGAGCGATAGCCTGGTGATGACATATCTTCCCCCTACTAGCTTACAAAGGGAGGAGCTAAAAGGCTTACCTAGGAGTGACAGGTAATAGCCTAGGGTGACATGTGACATCCACAGCCGTTTGCGTAATGATGACAGTGGAGACTGCTTGACGATTGACGAATGATGGTCACGCTGATTTTCGCGTCTGCTGCATCCGACGGTGCACCTTTTATGCACGTCTCTCACTATCGATGTGTGTCTTTTATTCCCCTGGCAGGAGTGAGTTAGCTTTTCAGTGAACCACCCATTCAGTTCTCGCCAAGTACTTTTTTTTTTGTAAGGTGGGGGGAGCTGGTATAGTCCATTAATGTCCTCAATTCTGTTAAAACCTGAAAGTTTGATTTTTTCCCCTTTTTGTTTTCTGTGTGTGGTGAAGGTTTTTTGTGTTGGTCATGTGCTTTTATATGTGTTTTCTAAGACATTTAAAACCAACAAACCAAAGCCTACCTCCCCAACTGTGAACATGTCTGAAGTGAACAGAGAGCATAGGTCTATAGTGTGAACCACAAAGTTCCCAGTTTTGTAACACGTTCTCAGTAATCACACGTTTTCTCTTTTGTCACAGTCATTTTCAAGCAGTAGCACAGGCAGTATGCACCCCTTTAATTATATGCTATATATTACTACGTCTGCTATGGCTGTCGGCGACTGGCCGTGTGTGCAGTTCTCATAACGTCTGACTGCGTAACAAACTTTTCGTTTCGTCCCTCTGCTTATTCTTAGCCCTGACGTAATTTTCGACCTCTGACGGGAACTTTGTTGCAAGGCAATGAGCCTTTTTCTTTCGTATTAGTTTCCGCTAGCGGCCAAACAGGAACCAGGGACCTCGCGCGGCCAGCCGTTTGCTTACCGACTGAGCGAAGGTGAACGATAACAACTTTTGTTATGTTATCGTCAGACCGGTTGATTAAAAATAATAAACGGCGTGAAAAGGGAAAGTAGTTTTTACCTTGTTTTTCCTATAAGCAAAAGTATAAAAGAATAAAGTTTGCTTCATCCCAGTCTACAACTCCTTCTGAGTCTTTAAGCTGATCTCTTAACTCTAGTGAAAACAAATCAACCCCACCCACCCACACCTATCCCCGAACACGAAAAGCGCCAAAGGGGAAAAATCAATCAACAGTCGCCTCATTACTGGCGCTGTATGTTTTCGTTCAGGGCCGGACTCTTGACGTTCAAAGACAAATGTTTGTTTACCAGCACGGATCGATCACCTTACAGATATGACCGTGATTCCGTCTAACCTCTATTAGGCTCACTGGGCGATAGAGCTACACACGGCAGAGAGCGTGTCGCGAAACATCTATCGCCGCCTGCCGATGGTTGTGTGCTCTGTGGTGCTGTCTCGCCATCTTCCTCTCTTTTCGAAGAGAAAAGCACAGACACACAGGAAGAGCAGACCAAGTTTCAGCACCAGCAGGCGTGAACAGCCAGAAGGTAGACTCGCATCAGGGTCGCACAACACGTGTGCAAGAAACAGAGGAAGAGGGTGGATGAGGTGGCCGGGCTGAAAGGGGTTCAAATAGGGACGAGAAAAGGAGAAAAGTCCCCTCAGATAGAGAGATGGTTGGACGGACCTACAGGAAAGCAGAGACAGGACACCACACAGACAAACGCGTGCCAAATTAACTGGCCTTACTTTTTGTCGCTTTTTTGTAGAAAGCTCATTAGCTATACCCTGACCTTTTCTGGAGACATCTTAGGAAGCTTGTTAACGGTGATGTTGTTTTCACGGCATATCCTCAGCCTACCAAAACATACTTGCGTGTAAAATTGATCTGCCTCTTAATCACGGCACACTAATGAACTTACTAACGTGCGCGTATGCTTTAATGTTTAGGTATGTGGATGCACTCACCCGTCGCATTCATACCGCAGTTTATAAATCTGCTGAAAAGAAATGGCATTCCCCCTTTGCAAATCTCTCTAGACGTGCGGCAAATGAAGTTTCCAGGGCAATACCATGGGAATTACTTCGCATCTGGGGCAGTGTGCTCGTATCGCGGGCAGACGAGCGGTGACAAATGATTCCCGCGAGATCTCGCGCACGTACGCACAGCTTGGCTTTCTTGACGTCAAAAAGGCGAGCCATGCAGGACGGGGCAGAAAGACTTTCAGCTAACATCTTCTAGATTCCAAATGTCTTTGACAGACGAGCCTGTGGGGAGTGCATGGTGAATATTGTTTTGGTGCATTAAATTTAGTCTGAGGTAAATGTTTGACAAGAAAGGTGGCAGACACTGTGCAGGCAGAAGGATGGCTTTAACAAGGCCAAAGGAGTGAAGAAAATGACTTTCCAAGCAGCAGTCAGTTAATAGATCAGACTCTGGGCTATTCGTAGTGTGTCGATTTTCAGAATACTAAACGACAAAAGGTAACTAGAAAAACAAGCGACAAAAGTAATTAGACAAGCTCATGACAGAAGGTAATTGGACAGGCACAGTAATGACAGACAGGAAGGACGAGAAAGAAAGAAAGAGGAACAAGAGGAGAAGCGAGGGAGGAGGGAGGGGTAAGAAGAACAAGAGGAAGAAGTAAAAGTATGTTGACACTGTGCATATGCTGTCGGTGAGCTGTCCGCTCGTGATCTGGTTGGCATGGACTTGAGCACGTAATTTGTCTTTATTTGCTGTCGGCACAGAACGCACTAATACCAGCACGAGGCTGGGAGTGAGAGCAGCCAAGGACCTCCTCCCGGTTCGGAGGAAACTAGCTCAGAAAGTGGCTGCTGGGAAACAGAGCTCAACACAGATCAAATTTTTTTCAATATAAACTACTTTTTTGTGTTGAGTGTGTGGGGGTGGGGGTGGTGGTGGACATTTCTCTGCAGCAGAACATGTACACTTGTTTTTAAAATGACACGTTTCACATCGGGCTTAACATATAATCTTGTTGTTCACACTCCATTCATCTTAAGCGCAAACATTTACTGTCAGCCAAGCTCTGTGAATCTTTTGCATAACCTAACAGACGATTCTCTCCACGCGTGAAGAAAGCAAGGTCGAGAAGAAACACGGCCCATATATTCCAGTCCAGGCGGCAAGAGCGTTCAGTTCAGGACCGACAAGTCTGACAAAGTAGCAGCAGAGGCTGAGGGAAAGTTTAGTTATGGCGGTGACTGCCGTCGATACTTTCATGAAGCTATCAGAATTTCCGAAGATTGCCAGAACGATGCGAGTTTGCCTGAGCGAAACGTGGAGGGCTGGGGAGTGGGAGGAGGAGGGGGAGGGAGAGAAGAAGACCGCGTTCACTGTTTTAACTGGCAAGCGCGCATCTCCGAGCATCGCAGTCCACGGTGACGGATCTCGTCTTGACGCATGCGCAGTAGAAGAGAGAGGGAGTGTCCGGGAGCAAGAGGGGTCAGGTACATCAGGAAAGTCGGAAGGGAACCAAGGACAGGCTGGCCCCAACAAAGTTCTAATGCATGTTGGCGAGACGAGGGAATGGATCTGGAACTTTCTGCCCCACACAAATCAGCGCCGCCCATGGGCGCGGAGTGCTGGAGGCTTTGGGCTGTGAGAGGCTATAACTTCCTTCCACAGGGCCGGATCGAGAGTGGGGTGGGTGAGAGGGGGTATAAAGGTGCTGGAGATGTGGTAGCCTAGCATGGTCACATGCACCAAAAAAAAAAAAAATTAAGCTATACAGCGAACGAAAAATCATCGATGGATACTTGATTGTGGGTAAAACTACAGACATTTACATGCCCATGTGTGTGTGTGTGAAAGTACGTATGTGTATGTACGTATGTATGGATAAATGCATGCACGTATAGATTTACACACACACACAGTCTTTTTATTCACCAGTGCCCTTATTTAAATGCAAAGAAAACACCTCTCTCCATCTCCAGTGTTCCAGGTTCCTAAGGTTAGTAGATCTGATCAGCTTTATAGCGTGTTCTAATCACTGGCAATGTAAGTAATACTAGCGCAGATGAAATCTTACGGTGCTGATTAGAAATCTGGCAGCCATATTGCAATGTAACCAGGGCTCATGTACCGAAAAAAGAAAAGAGCTATAGACACGAGATCAAGAGGATGAGTAGACTGCACTTCTTGGGTGCCAAGATTAATGAGACAAAATTAATGCGTGGTATATAGAGACGGTATATACGGGGTTTCCCAGAACCCAGACCATTGAGTGTCACTGTAGATGAATGAGGCAGTTACCCAGTGACCTCCCTTTTCTTCACTATTGTGCGTGGGACACTGTGTCCATTGAATGTTAAGTAATCTTCCCAGTTACTTGAAAGATTTGTTGGTGCTTTTTGTTTTGATCTTTTATTACGTTAAATTTTCTGTGTGAGACTCTTAGTTCTTTCTCTGCATTTTCTTGATATTCTCCGACTTGTGCAACACAACTACACGAAAGACGTGATGCACTCTTTTTTGCGTTGCAGGTCTTCGGGCTGTGCAACTTTCAAGGGCGCTCACATACTCATTTGTTCATTTCGTCTGTCGCGCTCAGTCCTTTCCTGTCATACACACACGCATGCACTCATACATACATGCACACACCCTGATATTCAGCGGGAGAACGTGGTCTCTCTGACTTTCTCTCTCTCTCTGATAGGCACACATGCTGGCGTACTTGTTCACACGCCTGTACGCATGCACACACAATCACGTATAAGTACACCCATACCCATGCACGCACGCAGTACAGATTGTGCATCGCAATATATGGGGTCGGATTTTCTAGCAAATTACACACGTCTATGACCTGCTTGCCAAAGTGCAACTAGTGTTTTAATTCTTTTGATCACTACATTACCAGGTCAAGCTACCAACACTCTTTTTTGTGCCTTTGTGCTTTCTAAACTTTGTTATTGCAGTTCACTTTTCTCTGGCTGTCCGCTTTATCTAATATAAAGCACATCTGTCATAAAATGCATTATAAATATTGAACTTAAATAAACCTGCGATGTGGGTTGTAATGGCCGCGCCGTGGTTTTCGCTGAGATGGTACTGCAAGTAGTCAGTACACTTGGCAGGACTGACGCCTTACGACCATCTTAATTAACTGACGAAATTAAGGTTTCGTTATTCAAATTTCTCGTTTAAGCCTCCTCTCCTTTTTTAAGCAACAGCAAAATTGGAACATTCCTCGACCGGGTTTTCGATGACTGTTGCAAAGACACTAGAAAAGCTAGATTCTCGCAGAAACTAGCAGAAAAGCTAGGTAAGTCCGTTGCGGGCGGCAAGTTAGCGCCCCCAAGCGGCCAGAAGAGCTAGAGCTTATAGGAGCTTTCTGAGCCATTATGCCGCTGGAATTTCAGTATCCAATATGGCGGCCTTGATGATTGGTTTTAAGTTTGCCGACAAAAGTTTTTTTTTAAAAAAAACCAAGTGTATCAAAGGCAGTTTGGGATCGTATTCAGAGAGGCCAATATTGCTCTGCCTAGAAATTGTAAGTTTGTCTGAAAATTCTCTGAAAATTCTCTGAAAAAATGCATTTTAAGCATGAAATATTGTCCACAGTAGTGAAAGTAGCCATCTTGGTTTTCATGTGTTTCCTGCTCGCCTTTCTAGCTTTCGTTGCAAGGCACTGCACGCAACGGCTTTCGCTAGCGGATAGAATTCTACTTTTTCGAGTGTCTTTGCAACACGCGTCTGCTCTCTGGTCACTCATTTCCCTCCCACCTCTCTCCGTCCCCTGGTCACATCGTGTGCATCGGTCCCTGCGGTGGATGACGTAGGAAGCTGGACGCGGATTCAATCACAACAAATCTGCGTAGCGTCCCGCAGTCCCGCAGTCCCCTGAGAGACGACAAAGGGCGATCAGCAAAAGAGGCTACGCCTTGTGAGTTCTCTCTCCTTGGTAATGGTCACTTCGCGAGGGGTTGCCAGGGCTATTTGGAGTTGCGACCTGACGTCTCAGCCGATCGTTCAAATAGGGTGACGCATATAAACAGCACCGATGGCCTGGTCCGGCCGCTACGTGGTCGCGAAAGAAAGTAAAACTGTCAGATCAATGGTTTGTTTCTAAGACACAGAGTTCGCTAGGGAGGGATGATTTTTTACCACTTGAAGAAAAGAGGGTTCGGTACTTAGACACACCGGGCACAGAAAAGTAGACACACACTAAGATAATAACCAAGTATATACGGAAAACGTCCTTTAGTCAACCCAAAGGATTGTTAAATCACTGTCACTTGTGCACTCATTCGTTCATTATTTCGTTGTCTTGATTTGGCGAGAGAATAATATGCAGAAGATGAACATAAAACATATATACGCGGGTGCCGTTAGGTATTACCGGTAACTTCAAAATAAAAGTTAACATCAATGAAAACAAGTTTTCCCTTTAAAAATCTTTCTTCTCTCCGAGATAGCTCTGCTAGAAACCCATTCCTCAAATAAAATGGCAAAATCGAAACAAACCGAGACAGCACTAAAACTCAGGGGCCCACGAATTTTCCCGTTTCATTCTGGCCAGAGGCGCGCCCACAAAGACACCAAGTGGCGCCGTCGGCTGCAGGAGGTAAGCCGCAGGGGAAGCTACCCTGGCGCTGATCTTGATTTGAGGAACTCACACCGACAAATCGAATTTTTGTTTCCAGGTGATTACCCAGTTAACTCGCTGCACCGCGGTTTCTCTTGAGGCGCGCCTTTCTGTGCTCCAAATGTTCTCCCAGATGATTTCATTTTGCACGGAAACTTCCTGAAGGGGGCTCACTCTAAGCGTACGGCTGCAGCGAGTCCGAAGCATCACCGTGATTAGGAAACAGTAGCCTCAGGATACATGGGACATCATAGCTCGGAATTCTTACACCTTTATGCTGTAAGCGCGCTTTTGTGATATACCTCTTAAACGAGTGCTTCACTTCACCTCACCGTACTTTTCAACGTAATTTTCTTACGCCATGGTTTCTTTGAAAGTCCAGATCCTTTATTTTAACTGCACCCTTGCTGCACATGGCAATTGTTTTTTTTAAATACGTAATCTTAGTGGAACTCTGACTGAATCCATCAGTTCAGTTACGTTTCTTTGGGTGACTGATCAGAAATCTCAACCCTTAGCTCTCCATCGGTGGACACACGACTTGAAAATCTTTTTATCAATACCGTTGGTGTTATCCCATATTCCGCTTGGCCATGCAGTGGAGAATTTATTTGGTACTTCCCTTGACTGCCCCCCCCTCATCTGCACTGCCCCCACTCCACAACAGAGAGCGATCTGACTGAAAGTTTCCTTTTAAACTAGTCGTTTTTCATCGCTGTGGTAGGACCGGACACTCAGTCATCAGGATGTGTAACAAACACCCGAACAGTTCTCGATCAGGATAAATCTCGCTGACAAAACCATCTCTCATTCGCTTGTCGTGTATATTCTCTAGCTTCGCGTGGGAGCGCCAGACAAGCGCGGAAAGACCACTTTTCACCGGTGACTCCCACGACTGCGCACACACCTGCAAGGAGAACACTAAGAACTTGTCGACAGGTCTGCCGTCGTTATGGTAGAGTTGTGCTGCAGACGAACTAAGGCAGTTCGACACTGACAATAGGTTGCGAGTAAATAAACTGAGCAGCTTGAGCGGTGAAGTCAAGATTTAGCCAGACTGTATACAAACTGGTCAGGAGACAACTTGGAACTTCGTTTGCACGCTTCTAGAAGCTTTTATTGATATTTTCAAGCTTTTATTATCAGGAAGGTTCTTCTGTTTTCTGCTACCAATTAAGCTACTTCAAAAAAGAAAACAAAAGGGTGAGGGGAAACGGTATGTAGTATACGCGCATTATAATTTATCAAACCCACCATGTTTACGGTGTGACGTATAGGTTGTGATGTGAAAATACGCGACCAACACATTGTACCACGACTCCAAACCAAGCGGCTTATGACTCCCGGTGTGAATACTGCGGCAGAGAGTTTCTGTGGTGAAGTGGCATTAAATTAGTGTCACGGGCCCGTAGGCGTTATTAGGCCAAAGGTACGTGCTGCGCCTTCAACACGACGTGTTTGGTCGCTTGCTTGCGGGCATCTTGTTCCCCGCCTGCTAGCAGGACGATCTCGGACCAGACGTGCATGTTGCCTAAATCAACAAGCGCATGTAAATTAAACATGGCTCTCACTTCCTCAGTCCCCTGCGCTACCTGGTCCTTCCCCAGGGGTCAAGTGCATGTTCACACACGCGTCTGCCGAGGAGTTACGTCGATAAAACAGTTCGCTCCCTTGTCAAGAGGTGCCTACGGTGCTCCGAGACGTTTGATTGGTGGAGTGATGTCACGGCGCGCGCGAGCCCTCGTGTGTGCACGACCTGGAACCTCACGACAGGTTACAAGCTCAGACAGCTCCTAAAGCAAACACTGTTGGCTTCGCCAATTTATTTGCGCTCACCATTAGTTCACTTCAAGGTGACAAGCCCTTCCTGATTAAAAGCAGAAGCTAGGATTTTAAAAAATACGATTTCTCCGGACGGTCTTTTTGATGTTCTTCGATGTTTGATGCATGCGTGCGCATGCGTATTTCGAAGTCTCGCTTCCTGTGTGCAACCCTGCCTATACACAAATTATGTGTTCACGGATGCAATGTATGTGTTCGGATTTTGATATTAATTGGGGGAGGATTTTTAAAAAATACTTTTTATTGCTTAATGTCCACTCGTAAACTAGGTGCATATCGGGTGTTTCTTGGGACAGTGCTTCTACACTGGGATTGGTGCCACAACACAGGCTTCAGTCCCACCCAGTGACATTATACTGGCACGCACCGGGGCTACAGTCCTAGTTCTGTTTCCTGTAGTGTCAGGCGTCTGGAAGGGCAGCTGCTGGGTGGTCAATTTTGAAGTCGTGCTTATGACTTGGTCGGGGTACGATAACCTCGGGGGGAGGGGGAGGTGAGAAGGGGAAAAGGGAGAGAGACGAGAAGGGTAATGAAAATTGGGAGAGGAAGGGGGTAGACAAATTCTGCAGCTATATAAAAGACTCGCCTGACCTCTCGTCTCAGCTCTGTGCACGTTGTAACGTATAATACATGTACTGAGCTCTTGTCTGTGTACAGATGCACGTTGTGGCGTATAATACTGACCTGTATGACGATGCTCTTGCTGCCACCAAAGGAGTGAAAGGCATCACCATAATCGCAGTATTCATGCAGGTAGGACCAGCAACTGATCCTCTGTTTGACCATTCAGTGTCTCCTAACTAAAGACGCGCGCGTGCGTGCGTGCGTGCGTGCGTGCGTGTGCGCGTGCGTGCGTGCCTCGCGTGTAGGAAGGCGTGAGTACCTAAGTCAGTGCGTACTATTATTTCTAATGCTATCGACTGTGTCGTATCTGCACAAGAAACGGTATGCGTGCGTGCTGGTGTATTTATGCAAATGCTGGCGTGTTTGTGGGTGTATGTGTGGGTGCCTATGTTCGCATGTGCTTACACATGTTTTTACATGGGCGCGATTCTTCTGCGTCTGATTTATTCTGTTGTCAATTCAGAATCTTAACCAGAACAGATTTTATGTTTTAACTGAGCCATTTTTTTAATATTTCATCCTCTTTAATTTGCTTCAATTCAGGTCGGCAAAGACACGAATAAACCGTTCTATGAGATAACGAAAGAAATGAAGAGATTACTAAAGAAGGGTAAGGTTGTTCATGGAAACATTTTCTTTCTGCAGTTTGTTACGACGTCTTCAAGCTTTTTTTTAAAAAAATTACTTATTAACTTTAAATTAAATAATGTTAAGTTGCGTATGTCGATGCCGGACTACTGCTAATGACGTCATAGCAGATGACTATTGGTGATGGCACGCACTTTCAGTCCTCTCCTTCATGCTGATGGCAAGTTCAAGGCCATGACTTTTAACCTTTGGTCTTGACCCAGATGACAAGGTCATGGTGTACCACTTGGACCTTAACCAGCTGCTGCCCAGCACGGACCACTACATCACCTACGACGGATCCCTGACGTACCCGGGGTGTTACGAAACGGTCACCTGGATTATCCTCAACAAGCCAGCTATCATCTCTGCTGAGCAGGTATCTCAACCTCCCTGTGTAATTTTTTTTTCATATTGCGCCATGCCTAGAGATCACACAGCTGAACACAGTGCCAAATAAAAATTAGGGAGGGACGGCGGAAAGATGTACCTTAAATCAACATAAAAATCAGAACTTTCCTGCCAAAAAAGAGGATTGCTCCACCGAATGTTGTCAACAAAACATCCTCACCCCACCCCGCACCCACAAAATAAAAATGCGGGGATCCAGGCAAAGCGTGGGGAACGAAGAATCACTTAACCAAACAGTCCCCAGAATTTTCGAGTCACAGAGGCAGTTGGGTGTGGATGTGGGGGCATAATAGTAACTAAACTTTATGGTGGAAAAAGCACGAGACCTTTTAATCCTTTCCGTCACTTGGATTTCCCCATAGCTTATGCTGCCCGCGCGTGCGCGAGTTATGGCTCTGACCTATTGTCGAAAATGCCGATGGACAGAAACAAGCGATGATTGTTAGTATGAGAACAATCATGTACGCTCTTGGCACTCGGGCACCGTTAGTGTGTAAAGAATAATGTAGGCTCATTCTTTCTTCTTTCTTCGGTTTCCTTCAGCCTCTTTTCTTTGCATTATCTACACCTCCATTCATTCTTAATTAAGCGAAGGCATAGGCGTGCCTGAGTGCTTTATTTCATTGTGCATGGTCGCCAACAGAGCAGTGTGGTCACTCTGACTGACAATTACCTATCGTGGCATTAAAGCTTCGAACCAACGCCAGATTTTATTTCGCCCAAATGCATGTGTTCAGAATAAAACTTGTGGACGAAGTTGGGCTGGCTCCTACTGCAACAGGACGAATCAGGCAGTCAGGCCAGCCATGTCGGCACTGGGCCAGTTGCAGGGAGTCGAATTGCAGGAGCCTATCCCGCTAATCAAATCGCCCGCGTCGGCGCAGCTATGGGCCGTCTTGTTCGCTCAGCCCTCCGCTCAAAGATGACGAACGTTTTGCTCGAGTTCCCTGTGTCACTTCTTTTCAACGTTGCCCCCTTCCATTCAAAGCCTCTCTGTCTCACTCTCTCTCTCTCCCCCAACCCTTCCCCCTCTTCTCTCCCGCCGGCACCCCCACCCCCACATACTTCTCTTGCTCCTTTGTATCTGCGGGAGGTACATAGGAGCATACAGCAAAAGAGGTTGTCTCCCTTTCCCCCTCTTGGCGTTCTGATTGCATACGTAGGTGTGTGCGCATTGCGTGCGTGCTCGCTGCTCTGTCGTGTGCGCAGTCAGCGTCTGCGATCAATGAAGACAACGGCAGGCGGCGCCACATGTCTGGGAGAGTCCGCCATACTAGGGACAAGGTACTCGGCGCTTCACCGCGGACACACGCCTTCCGCTGCACAGGCGAGGGAGAGATCCTAATTTCCTGCTCGTATCGAGAGTGCAGCAGAGGTGCAACATTGTACGACCAAGAAGGGGAAAGAACAGCACTCGCCGCAATCTTAGAGGTCTTCGCTGTAACGGGAGGAGTACAGTGGGAGGAGGGAGGGGAAAGAGAAACTGTGAGAGGGGAAGAGGTAATGAATGATGGGTGGGTGTAGAGGGAAGGGGAGGAGCGAATTCCAGTGCTGACGAGCTGGCGCTGACAACTCTCCAAACTGCTCTGTCTTGCCACCTCCCGACCCTTCAGTCACTGATTCTTTCGTCCCCACCCCAACCCCCACCCCCACACGCGCACACGCGCACACACACGCACATCCACTACTCCGCTTACTTGCTATAGCGTTTGTCTCGCTGCCGCCAACCTTTCCTTTTGAGGAAAGGGAAAGATCGATAAAGAAATCTAACGTTAGGTTGCTATTACTTTCCACGCTCCCGCGGAACGCTCGCAGATCCCAGCAACGTCAGCCACATTCGCTTTCCCCACCCCCTCCCCCCTCTCCTTTAACCCTTTGAACAGTTTCTTTGTGACTGCAGCTTTGCTGCTCGGTGCGCCAGACTTCGCTGAGTCGACATTTCAAAAGGACGTGTGTGTGTGTGTGGGAGGGGGTAGGGGAGAGGGAGGGGGTAGGGGAGAGGAACTGAAAGAAAAATGGCAGAAAAAGAAACTCTTTAGAACAGGGGCGTTAACTGCCGAATTTTTTAGTCAGGTTCCCAGGGGCTTGATTTGTGAGGCGTTGAATTAAAACCGCGGCAATTGCTAGCTATTCTTTCCGCTCAGAGATCCGAAGGAAATAGTTGCTGAAGATCGTAAACATCTCGTAAAGATAACTGCTCCGGCTGCGGACCTTGACTGGGTGGATCGAAGTATTGAATCGGCTGGCGGGTTACCATTAGATGTGATTACCACTGTAACGAGGACACATTACTCTGAAGGTGTTCGGGAAGAGGGGGTAGTGTAGCAGGGAAGGAGTTTTGTGTCAGGAGTTAGATCCATCAAATGTGTTCAGTTCTCTCTCTGCTTGCCTGTTATCTCTCCCTTCTTTAGCGAGTGTGTGTGTGTGTGAGTGTTGAGAGTGGAGAAGCACGAGAAACTGTTGTACGCTCGAACTGAACATCAGCGTTAACATATACTGTCTGACCCTCACAGTTAAATTATAGACAGAAATCGTCTTGCATGTTGGGATATGGCAGTCGGATATATATATATATAGTTTCTGATTGCGATAACAGACACGATAGGCACTAAAGGGAGAACAACCTACTCAACGTTAACACATAAAATTGCTCTTAAGGACGCGACAAGGGCGAAGGGAGACAATTTACGATGTCCTTTTACGACTGCGTTCGCTGAATTTCAGATAATGTCGATATTTCTCATTTGAATTTCTATCTCTATAACGCATTTGATAAAACTAGATAAGGCTGGAGGCGTAAACAGGAACATATCTCTCAAGGACAACGAAAACTTTAACTGGTAGAAGTAACAAAACAAACACGCCAATCAACATTATGAATTTTTTAAAAAGTTTATAATTACATAAATATTTTATAACGATTTGTAACACATTCATTACCTTTATTTTTTATCTTAATGGTCTGGTCTGAAAGTCGGGTATTTTTCTGTCAATTTCTACGAAGACAAACGATTGTCTAAACTTCATCTTTGAGCTAAACCCTTTGATGCATTCTTCCACTTGTTGGCCAATGACAGACGAGGTAACACTGCTGTTAAACTACTGAAAACACCCCTTAACAGACTTGCAGACTTCCCGACTGAAGTCGGGGATGTGGGCTGGGTGGGAATCCCACTAGTTTTTAGACTACTTAATCTGACATAACCTGTCCGAAGGATAAATTAATTTTATACCAGCAATTTGCCCAGCCAACAAGACACAGAAGACCCCCCCCCCACACACACACAACTCTCCCCCCGCCCCCCCCCCCACTCACACACACAAGGAAAACCACCTCTACAACCTGCTTTACTTTCTGTTGTGAGCAGTTGTCGTCCCTGCGTGTGTTATACAACGGCCGAGAGAACCAAGCTGAGATGCGGGTGGCGGTGAACGCAAGGCCAGTAATGGCTCTAAACCATCGAGTGATCAGGACCAACATCAACACAAAGAAACGGGTGGGTCTCTCTCTCTCTCCCTCTCTCTCTCTCTCTCTCTCCCCCAGAGCACTTTTAGGTTTGCAAACATTATAAGATTTTTTCCCCTTTGGATAAGTTCATACAGCAACGTACAACTGTCCAAGTACTCTTTAAAAAAGCAAAAACAAGAGCCAACTATTCTTCCACCCCCCCAAAAAAAAACCCAAAACAAAACACGAGAAAGTCGATTGTTTTAGCACGCTATAGCCACAGTTATAATTCTTAACAGCACTGTACAACGAAACGCAGCCAGATCAGAGCTTTAAAAACTTAAACAAGCTAGGACAAACCCGATTAAATTCAAAGTGGGACAAAGAGACACAGATACACCTTGAACTTAAAGGATAAAAAAATTACAACTCAAATGACACGAGTCCTAAGACACAGGGAAACATATTTAGCCGCAACTGTCAGTATAGCACCAAAGAAAGAAAACACGCAGATGCAGCATGGGAGTCGAGAAAACTTCAGTTAGTCTCACTTTTAGCTTGAAATGCTTGAACCGTAGAGGAAAATGCACACAGTATGTATAGTTTCCAAAGTGTGATGGAGGGGGTTTGGGGGTAAGAGAGAGATGGCAAGGGGAGGAAACGTAAAGAGAAGGAAAGTGACAAAATAGCAGCACTGGTCAGACGAAGTAAATAAGATCCGCTGACCTCCCAGGCATGACAACAAGATATGCCAGACATTACTGTGGCGGCATGACAAACCAGGGTAAGGTCGTGGTTGCTGGGACAACGACTGGCTCGAAAGAATGACGTAGAGGCTGACGTCAACGTGACAAGTGACGACAGACATAACCAAAAGGTAATGGGAAATCTAAACAGGTTTGGAAATGACCAGAAATTAAAGCAGCAGTTGCATTTCCTTCTAAACCAACAACGTAAAAAAGGAAGAAAGAAAGGGGAAAAAAGCAGAAGGAAGAGAACTCAAACTAACAGAAAATTGAACGATTAAGAAGCGGTCGGGAAAACACTATAACACACAAGCAGAAGGCCAGTTTGACCTACCCTATTCCTAAGCAGTACTTCCAAAACCGAAAAGATCTGAAGGAAAAAGTGCTGATTTAAGAAAGTACATACATTTCTCCGACTAGAGACGGCCTGTGTAACCACGTGCTGGAAAGGGTAGTTGAAGACGGGTGCGTGTCACTCTGTGTTTGTGATAAGTGTGCATGTGACTGTATAAGTGTGAATGCCAGTAACCTGAGGATTAATTTTTTCCCCCTTTCTTTTGGCCAGTCGAGGCTTTGTTCCATGGAGAGAGAGATGTTCTATCAAGGTGAGTTGACTTGTGTCTACATATTTTATATATGACAAATGAAGCCTACATAAGGACTGATGACACAAGATATATGATATTTAATTAACTGCGCGAACGCACATTTTGCCGCAGTATTAAAAGCACTGTCTGAAAAACTGTTATACAGTCCTAAATTGAACAGAACCAATTAAAAAATAATAAACAACAAATGAGGGCCGAGCGCTTAAATGTTCAAATTATAGCTCCAAGTTATAAGTTGGAGTGAGAACAAATTAAATCCCTTTGCGACACAAAAGAGATTCCATTTCCCGGTAAAATTAAAATAAAAAAGACGTGTAATTTGGAACATAGACTTCTCTGGGAGCAAGCATGGGTGTGTAACCTTTACGCCAAGCCGCATCCACAGCTGGGAATATGTTTATCGGGAACAGGTCCGTTTTGAGCTCTCTTCGCCCGTTCGATAGACGGCTGTATAGCTTGTGATGCGAAAAACGTAATGCTACTGTCGTTGGGTTTTGCTCCAGAGTCATCAAATGCTGATTTCGATTTTTCACCAGTGAATGAGGCATACCTGAAGTCGTGACGATCATGGCCGTTCGTTACCGGGCAACAGAGGGTCAGCGCAGAACGCTTGCAAGGAACAGCTGCCTCTGTCCAGTAAGACTCGTCATCAGAATCAAACCTCTCTTGAGCCACTCAAGTGCCGAATCTTCTCTTCGTGATCTGCGTTCATCGTCGAAAGCCTGCTAGGACCGCATACTTGCTTTAAAACAAAAAGAAACTCGCCTGAAAAACAGCCAGTCCTAGGATCATATTGGATTACGCCGATCTCAAAATAAGCAGCTGATGGACTGTGGAGCGGACTTGACGCGCGAGAACACTGTTAGCGAAATCGTGTAGCCGATATAATGTACCCTAAAAGAAAAGATTTCGATTACTTTTAATAAAACCAAATTATGTAATGTGAATGGAAAAAAACAGTCGATCAACATCAATAATTAAAGACTTTAATTATTGTGATTTGGGCTATAAGTTACATCAGGCAGCCGAAAAGGCTATTAAAGATTTGTTAATCTGACCGCTCATTATCTGTAATCATAAAGCAATTCTCACCAGGCAGTACTGCAGATTGCATTTACTTAGCATCCCAATGCCCTTTTGGAAAGGGCCAGAGAGAAACGTTAACTAACGATTTTGATCGAACTGCAATTCAGCTGTTAAGAGTAAATAATCTGGATTAATTTGATGTCGTTGCTGCTGGCAAGAAGATGTGATCTCGTTAGTTATAGCCGACCAAATGGCGTGACAAACCTAAAGTGTGAGGAGGTGCTGTTACGGTATATCACACTGCCCATCAATGCGTTGCTGTCGTAGCGTCTAAACTTCCGGAAAGCTGCTGTCGGCCACTTAAGACGCGGGAGGCTGCATTTAGTTGCCAGAAGAGATGTTATAATTTGACCTGGTTAAGTGACCAGCTGGTTATATGGTATTTTTAGGGGTTACCACCTGGTCAGATCCTAACGCTACCACGGCAAGCAGCAAGCCATTCAGTGACGTCACTGCTATTTTTACGCAAACCGCTGTGCTTCCAGCGCGCCCATGCGCTCAACCGTTGTCGCCTTTTTTTTCTTCTCGTCCAATGACATCGAAGACACCTTACTCAAGAGTTGTCTGCACTAAGGAAAAAGAGTTGAGGCCCATTCTCCTTTGCCCAATTCCCTACAGGTTGGTGGTAACTGGGTGTCGCCATGATTCTCACAAACCTTCCCATAATCCAGTGACACTGGTCACAGTTGGCTCGTAAGAAACGTCGGGCTGTCCTGGGTCTGAAAAGGGAGTGACAAGGGATGGGGGTAAATGGGGGTAAAAGAGAGCGACCAGTGAAGCACTTGAGTCTGGTGTCTTCTTGTTTTTCATGTCGTTGTCAATTGCAAATGTCATTTCTGATAAATTAATGTTAATAAACTTGCGTTTGGAGAACATGTACGCATTGCAATCGTTACACGAAAATTATGCGTCTCCGAAGAGCGATAAAGCCTTTTAATATATATTTTAACTACCTATTTGTGACTTATACTTTTGGCCTCTCTTGGTTGATCGTTTACTTAAGCTGATTGTATCGTAGATGTCTGGTGTTTGTGTACAGATCGTTTGGAGAGACTGTTTTACTTGTCAATCTCCGGTCATTTTATATAAAGGGTAATTTTTTTTTAAGGAAGGGAATATTTCATCTTATTAAGTACAGCTTCAATAGATTTTAAAAGATTTGTTGTGTAAAGTAAACAAATTACTCATAAGAAATAAAGTTTTTCGTATTTTGTTGAGAAAAGGAGGAAAAAAGAAACGAGAGATAGCGACAGGAGGAAGGAAGGAAAGAAGAAAGAAAGGAAGGAACACAGAAGTAAATGTGCGAATATGTATAATCACATTTTTGTGATCATCGAGATAATTTTGTGTATGCCTGTCTGTTGTGTGTTAGCTTTTTTAAAAAAAATCGTGACAGTGATAAAGCGCACAGTGGTAGCACACCTGATAGCACACACGTTCACGAAGGGAAAAAAGGCCAAATCGAGGTTAACACCTGGGTGACTTACTGCAGGTCACATCAGAGAGGATGCCGTTCGCTGTACTCCCAGGGCCCTCTTCTCTACACTAACACTCGTTGAAGGAGTAGATACAGAGAGGAGGGCCCTGGGAGTACAGCGAACGGCATCCTCTCTGATGTGACCTGCAGTGCGTCACCCAGGCGTTCGGACCCTACAGTGGAGACGGTAGGAGCGATGGGGCTGGGGTGGGTCCTTTCAATAAAGAAAGAGCGCCCCCAACCCCCCCCCCAAAAAAAAGGCTGCTTTGAAACCGATCCTTAGGTACCCGATGTTTACAAGGCAACCGTCAGCTGGCACCTGTCAAGCCGATAGTTGAATTACTCTGGTTATGGGAAGAAGAAGCTCTTCTGTGTATGTATACACACAGGGTGAGACTACAGATGGAAATAAACGCAAGAGACCAAGTTATACAGACAGTTTCAAGAAGAAGGATTGAGATCTGCAACTCGGAAAGCAACAAAAGCAGTAAAAAAAAAAGTTATTTCGATACATTTGCAAAATTCATAGAGAGAGAAAGGGTTAAGATAGAGCAAAAAATTCAGACAACAGTCAAAACGTGCGAGCGTGCGTGCGTGTTGCTCAAGATAAAAGAAAAGACAACCAAAATATGTCAAACCACTGACGTCGGTTATTACACTGACACAGGCGTAATAAACTGAACTTCAAAAAGAAAAAAAAAACTCCTCCCACTATTTAACAAAGACCCAATGAGAAGGACAAAAATTTCTTTGCCGCTTTTCCTCTCTCTCTCTCTCTTCTCTCACCCACCCACACGCTCATGCTCACAAACGCAGTCTCATGGGCACACGCATGCACTCACCATGCCCCTGACGTCTGACAAACGTTTTAAGCTCAATGAATATTCACGAGCGGGACACACTCCCCCACTAGGCGGAGAGGTAACATGCACGGCCCGTCCACAGGTCGTGTACTGGCGCCACAGTGTATCTTGTTTTCATATCGCGCTTGTGGCCCGAGCCAGCAGGTATGCCATGAGGACGCACTGCCTGAACCAAACGCTTCCTTACATAAAACAACACAGAGCCAGGCGACAGGGTCAATGTCCAATACTTGAAAGACGTACAGTCTGTGGTAAGGAACACTTTGTTTGTTTGTTGTTGTTTTTTGTTGTTGTTTGTTTCGGCACCTACAACATCGGCTTCGTGTCTCAGGATGTCAGTAACATTCATCCTGTTAGCTGCACAGCAACTCTCTTGCTGAAACGAAGTCGTCAGCTTTTCTCGACGACTGAAATAGCTTCTACAGAAACCTGCCATTCTTGTCTTTCCAGTGGCCTTAGTCGACCTGTGCATGCCGAGACAATGAAGTGCTCTACCCACTATAAGCACGGTTGTCTTTCTCATTCGCGGTGAGCCAGGTGTGTACGAGCGGTTAATTTGTTTCGCTTCTTCGTCGAACTTTCCTCGCACGTTCCAACCAAGCCAGCGAGCTAGCAAACAACAAGGCTAGCGACTGGTTTAGGAGTCGTAATTAGTGTCTCCTTCAGGTTTAATTAGCGCGTGCCCCTACCAGCGAGGTGTCAGTGTGTCCTCTTGCAAACAGCAAAACCTGCGTGCGTCCCTAAAGCTAAGCCCAGTTCCTAGGACACGACTACAACTCACTGCTTCGGTGACTGTCATGTACACGTTACGCTATCCCACGGGCCACCGCTTCCCCAACCTTGCTTCTCCCCAGTCCAGGAGGAACCAAGACGTCAGGGTCAGGGGCTGAAAGAGAGAACTACACCCCCATCCCACCCCGCAACAAAAGAAAAAAGCTCACTAGGCATAATCATCGCTTGGCTGCCTTTCTAAAGGCTGAACTGCGCCTAAACTGGTACATGTTAACTGATACCCCGGGAGTAATGTCACCAGACTCATAACCCTCTCAGCACATGCGGAAATTCGCTCAGAACTTGACCGAAGGTTGGCAGGTCTAGAACGTGCCAAACGTTCCGTGAAACAGATAAGTGTAGGTATCTGGTAACAACTCTCCACAAGTGGCTACCTCCTCAGAAGAAAAGGCTTCGGGAGACAGAAAGGCCCTTCCACCCCACAAACTTGAAACCTCACGGCCCTCCTGTAGACACCTTATTCCTTTGCGAAGTTTAAAATGTGAACTTTGCTTCCACTTCCACCCCATCCTCCTTCTCAATCCCTGCACGTGATGTGTGTTGCCAGTATAAACCTGCTTTTGTTGACTTTTTAATATACATTTTTTGGACGTAATGCATACGAACTTACGAACTTAGTATATCGGATGTCCACCTGTGAACTAACCAGTATCACATGTAGTGAGCCCTAAGAGGTTGATATAACTAGAATGTAGGAATAGGGCGGCAGTAGGATTGACCAGCAAGGACTCCACCACTCAGGCCGAGGCAAGCCACCACCAGCGACAGTAGTCCTACCAGAAAACAGACCAGCAGGCGGGACTTCATATGCCCACTACCAGCAACAGTAGTCCTACCAGAAAACAGACCAGCAGGCGGGACTTCACATGCCTACCACCAGCAACAGTAGTCCTACCAGAAAAGTGATCAGCAGGCGGGACTTCATATGCCCACCACCAGCAACAGTAGTCCTACCAGAAAAGTGATCACCAGGCGGGACTTCATATGCCCCCCACAAGCGCAGAACACCCAATCGCAGATCCCTTCCCTCCCAAATCCACTCTCCGTCCCCCACAGTACGAAATCATCGCGAGATGAAAGCAGTTTCCATCCAAAACAACAACACTTCAAGCACTCATTTTTTAAAACCTTAGGTGGCCTGAACAAGATCCCCCAATATGTCGTACATGTACTTCTGTTACTTCTACAGTAATTACAATTTTTGCTGCGAAATGTTGCAGATATACCAAAATAACAAAATAACCAAAAACAACAACAAAAAACAACTATGCACACTCAATAAACTGCAAACCAAACAGAAAAAATATCCGCTATATTTTACCGCATGCAGTAGACTGTCACCTGCCAGTCAACACTACACGTTCACGTCTTTCTATTTCCCACCAGTTCATCATCCCCCACCCTAGCCCACCGTGTGGGTCCCCTCCCCTCTCTTCCCGGTATCTTCGGTGTGACCACTATTATTAAGCGCGCCCTGATCGGGCATTCTAAGGTCGGTGTGCTCAGGCCGTAGCAACAGTAAAAGGCGGATTTCTTCGTACACTCCCAAGTCGCGTCTGGTTTGTGCACAGTCGTGTCTGTGTCAGGGTGGCACTGTCATGTCAGTGTTTTGTGACCGGTGTAGAAAACTCAGGTGTAACAGCGAGGACTGACAAAACACACCAAGAAGGTAGTAGCCTTTTTTTAGCCCTTGAATAGCATTCGTCCCTTATTGTCAACACCACAAAAAAATAGTTTCCACACTGGTCGTGTGGGCTTAGGAACACATCACGCTTATCTGTGACGAAACACGAAACATATTGGTCTGATCAGAAAGCAAGGCATACTGACGCCATTGAACAAGTGACAGCGGCATGATAAATATGATGAGGTAAAAATAGTTTTAAGACATGTACACGCTGATCCTACTGGTATCGTTAAACATCTGCAATCATGTCCCCGATGTTAAATATTCCTCCCTCTCTCTCCTCTGTCTCTCTGTGTCTGTGTGGGTGTACGTGCGTGCGTACATTAAGTCAGCTGTCCTTACTGCTCGAGCGAATTGGTGAACAAGACCTGTGGCACATATAAATACATGTAAACAGTTCTGTCTTCCCAAGCCCCTCCTCAATCTTCTAACTTCTTTTAAAATGGTTCATCTGTTTGCCTCCCCTCTTGCGTTATTCTGTTATTTATTTATACCGCTATTTTAAGCTTTACACCATACTTTCTGGATTCTGATTCGCGTTTAGAATTTATCGTATTACTTTCGTATTCACACAACTTTGGGTACCATAGTTCTAGACACAGCAACCCACCGTTCATGTAAAGCTTTTTGTTGTTTCATATTTTCTGGACAGCCATAGCTAGCTTGAAGCTACTAACCTTGCTATTTATATATATATATGCGCGCTTGTGAGTGGGCGCAACTACGTGAGCACTGAACCAGAGACCGTGTATAGAACTGAACCGACCGGTTGCTGCAAAACGTGGAAGGACAGACGGAAGAGTTACAGTTCGTTTATCCACACAAACGCCAATGCCCGGCTTTTGATACACTGCGCTGCTCACAAAACCGCGTTAACGGCAACCAGGTACAGAGGTCGCGAATGAAAGTCGGGAGGTTGGGTGGTGACGCAGGGCGCCTCCACAGCTTTTTCAAGGCAAGTACAAATTGACTCCGAGCGCTGTTATAAGGATCATCATTGCAAGGTGAAACGTGTTGGGTACAAGTGCAGGTAACGTGTTGTTTTATGGTGAATGTGGTTTGGGGGTGGGAGGGTTTATGGTGGTGTAAAGGTGAGGACAGGTGTGACAGTGGGCGATATTACAGGGGGCTGAAGCCAGCATACAGAGGTGGGGGATTGGATATTTTCAGTTTGGACTGAACCAGTAGGTCTCATAGGTTTCAGAGAACACCTTAGTTGCTGACACTAAACATCAATCTAGCAGCGACACTGTCAGACGCTTGGCACTACAGGTAACATTAATAGGACTGGTTGGTATAATCTGACTGGGTACGTGGGACTGAAGCCTGTGTTGCGACAACAGTCCCTGCACTGACGCCACTGATGTAGTGCATTTCCTGAAAGAAAGATAATCTTTCTTGGCAGGGCGACAATACACTCGTTCAAAAAAATGCGAGACTATAATACCCAGAGGTAGAAATCTGAATCCGACGTGAGTGCAGTGACTAGAACGCACACTTGACCCAGTTTCGCTGTCCTGTGTGTCAGACGGCCTTGCACATGTAGCTTGAGGAGGACAGGAGAATGGGTGCAAGGAAACAAACCAACAAAAGTCCAGCGGTCCCAGATTTTGTACAACTGCGTCCCGGTGTACGAATTATACAGTGCTGTTCAACTGTTTACAACAGTTCCATCAACTGACGATAGGCGTCGAGACCTCGACGTGCCATTCGTGAACAAACCCACAGTATCCTACAACCAAGCAGGCTTCACTAGAAGCGATACGTTTAGTGAAAAGTTTCAGACACACATTACTGCGCCCTTAATCACTGTATCGTCCTAATTGCACGAGATGGGGGGGGG
>SMGT01011391.1:124566-150644 GCA_004794575.1 Lanistes nyassanus
TTGCTAAGCGTCTCTCCCGTATCGTTCCGGTATTATTATTCTACTAATATTTACAGGACATAAAGCACAGAAAGTTAGAAAGGCTGGGAATTGCTAAGCGTCTCTCCCGTATCGTTCCGGTATTATTATTCTACTAATATTTACAGGACATAAAGCACAGAAAGTTAGAAAGGCTGGGAATTGCTAAGCGTCTCTCCCGTATCGTTCCGGTATTATTATATTCTACTAATATTTACAGGACATAAAGCACAGAAAGTTAGAAAGGCTGGGGAACTGCTAACTATGCGTCGCTCTTTTATCGTTTCATGTCCAGTATCAATGACCACTCTAATAACTTGTAAAGGAAATAAAGCACAGAGTTTCAGAAACTGCGGATGGCTCTCTGGGTGGCAGTGATAAAGATCAAGGCTGGGGGAGACTATAACGTGATGGATGCTTGCTACGCAGGTTAAAGGCTAAAGGTCAACATGATGTTAGCTAAAGTTCTCAGCCTTCTTTAATTCTCATATACAGACATACTAGCCGAAATGTTACCAGAAATTTTTTTTAATTAGAGTTTTCCAATAAAGAAACGAAAAATAATTTACTCTTGGGCTATAACCTGTGAAATGCATTTCATTCTGCTTTGGTTTGACAGATTTCGGAGTGACCGATGCATTGATCGATCGATCGCTCCATCCATCTATCTATCAATTGATCGAGTCGCTATTTCATTTCATTTCTTTTCATTCTTCCTTCTTTCCACACTGCCCACGCGCGACTGTTGACAACACAGGATTTTCCCCAAGCCCCATTTCGCTTTTCGTACTGCAACGACAAAACGACATTACTTCCCTAGTGGGAAGCAGATGTGTGCTGGTGGTGGTGGGGGAGGAGGGCGATGGGGGGAACTGCTGCCCGGTACCCAGTCATGTAGTGACCACGAATTTCGAAGAAGATATGTCAGTTCCACACAGTGCCGCATATGCACCAGCATACGTTCGCCCACCAAAGCCTACCTGCAGAGTCGCACACCTTGGAAGAGAGTTGGATGGCGACCGTTCGCCTTCCTCTCTTCTCATGCAAGACGCACATGCCCGCGGTCTTTAGGAACCTCTTGTTCCACACTAGCTCGATGTCCTTCGGCAGCTGAGTGGATGCACGAACAATAACAGCTTGTCTCTAGGTTGCACATGTACATAAACGCACACACCCCTTCCCTGACTGTTTCGTGGTACGTTTCGCCCGTTTAATGGATTCAACAGACGGATGTCACATGCAGTTTGAAATATGATTCCGCAGTCTAAGACAGATGAACACATACAAAAAGGGATACCAAAACACACATAATGATTTCACCTAAATCAATAGCGAGCATATATTAAGCTCTTATTTAAAATGATCAGTAATCTACCAGCGAGTTCTGCTGGTTCAGTTATTCATGTGGTGTTCACAAAGCAAAACTGGGTCTGCCTGTCAGGGAAAATTTAATGACAGATATGTACAGCACTCACTATTTTGTTCAATAAGTCCCCATTTTGTATAATAAATGCTTCAAACCTAAGACAGAAGGCATTCGCGCCCACATACAAATCTGGTCACTCACACAGACACATTTATTCACCCACTAACCCCCAACTTAACTCTTCGTTTGACAAATACTAAGCTGAACACAAGTCTCGCCTCACAAACACTACAAGAATACCCTCCTCCTGCCTCCTCACCTTGTTTCTAAACAAAACCCTGTTGAAATATTTGAACAGCAGTCGACCGGCTTCCTCTTTTTTGTTTGGGAAAAGGTGAACAATCCTGCAAGTTGATAAACAAGTTCACATATGCGATGAGATAGGATGAGGTTCTACCAACATTCAAGTTTGTTGTTTTTGCTGCTCGTTGTTCCTCTTTCGCATCTCCTCCCCCATCCACCATCCCCCACCATGCCAACAAATTCACCGGCCTTTTCCTTATGCCTATGCTAGGAATTTTTTCTTTATTTTTTCTGATTGCGTTTGAAAAAAAACTAATAATAATATATTCAGACATTAACCTAGCTCTATAGTCAACAATCAGAAACTGAAATACTGCTTCTCTATCGTCGTTGAATGCTTTTGTGTCTCATCTTTCGTTCTTAAATACGTATGGCTAACCTTTTTTTTTTTTTTAGCAAAACAGTACAGAAATAATTATGTTCATTATAGTATAATGATTTGGGGAACACATATTTTCAATACAAATCTGGTAATTTTTTATGCAGACGTTTATGATAAGTGTTTGATAATTCAACGAAGTCGACACAGTCTTGGAATCTTTCCTCGCACCCGTGTCAAACACAGCAACCAGATCCGTATACGTCTATATGGTTACAGCAGGTCAAACAAGTTCAGCACGTCTACATAACAGGTTATCACATAAATATACCTTCTGGCTGAGGCCTCCCGAAGGTGATCAGGAACTCTTTCATTAAGAGACACGATGAAGCTGAGTTTTCTTTTGTGTTTACGTTCCCAATGCCAGTCTGAATCTTGTGAGGAAGAGCTTTTGACATACGAACGCCTGCGTTTGCGGGGCTTCATACTCGATGTGACTGCACCTACGATTGAAGACAAGAAAGTGAACTTGTTCTGATATGCAGATCTTGGAAATGTCAGTTGCTACACAAACATTATAAGATGCGAAAAGTTCGAACGATCAGCATAAAATCATAATCATGGCTGTTTTACTTCCCCGCCCACACCAGATAGTATAATTTATATTTCGAAGACTTGAAGTTTAATGATATTTGAAATTAGCTGGAATTAGAACTTTCGGTTTATTCACATGCACCCAGATATATCGATTAACAATAATTACAGCATACAGAAATGTGTCACTTTGTGTCTTACCTTCTTTAATAAATACGTATCGTTTTCTGGAGATTCAATGTTCTTGTTGTCATGTTTAGATCTCATCCCTTCATTTGCCTGTCATAGTTGAACCAAAGCTACGAGTCAGGGAATTTTAGGATCGAGTACAAATACAAGCGAGATGACTACGGTGCTATGGATCCTCTGACCCGAGTTCTTCTCACAAGATCCTTCTAGACTTCATCCAGCACTTTTTGGCGATCAAACGTTGTTGGACCCCGCCGCCATTAACTTTACGAAGGGAAGTAACTTCTTTGCTTCGGCTTTAACAACCCCTCGGTCCCGGTGGTTATCTGACCCATGGTTTAAGCTTTCATACTTGAATCATCCATAGGCCTTATCCCAAACACTGTTTGAATATCATTAATAATGTTCACGACAACCAGCAGCTCTGCAAAGCGTAAAACGTGTCTTAAAATTTTATTTCATAGATTATATAATATATATAGAGAGAATATGGTTCTAATGATTTTTTTGGCTATGGGGATGGAAAAAGGCAAAGAAATTGATCTGTATTTGCTTGAAGGAAAGTACAGGCAAGCTGTCACAAAAGTTGCTTCCTGAACTGCTAAATTTACTTGCCCCGGGCGATCGCGTAAATGTTAATCCTGAAACCTTCCTACCGCACAGATTTCTTCATACGTCGAATTTGCAGGATTAAACAGAAGACCCTGCAATTGTAGGAGGATGTCGCCTCCACATCTATCTGTTATATTTCATTTAGCAAAGGTTTTAAGCTAGGTAACCTCAAGGCAGGAATGGGAAAATACGATGGTCAGGAGGCACCTGGCTACTACATATAGAAATCTTGCAGGCCTTTTTTACCTGTTGACCAGAATAGCACAGCATCCGTAGCAATGAAGGAGATGTCACTTCCTAACTGTGACCCCTTCAGAACAAGACACGATTTTTCAAGGTTGTAACCGAGGCTCCACTGTATTTACTTGTGTTTGCAATCTTAAAATGGGTTAATGAAAGGGTGCCATTTACCTCCCACCCATCCCCCCTCCCAACAACAAAAAATACAGCGGGCTAGTGGACATTCAAGTTGTAAAGCGAATTTTGTGGTTCGTTAGGTTGGTTATTGGTTGCCGGAAAGTGTGTGCATATTGGAGGTGGCAGTACATACTGCAATCCGGCAGATATCGGTACGTGCGGTCTTAAAACAGTACGATCTACCGGTACGGGTTTTCGTATATACCGAAACGGAAATAATCAGGTTAATAATAAATAATCTTTATTAATTAAAATATTACCAGTGCTCCGAAACAGAGATTGCAACAGCAAATGCAGTTACAATTCAATCGAATGTTAACGCATTTGTAAGCGTCAAATTAGCGGGAAAGCGCGGGTGTCTGCTGATCCGAACTAGACCAGAACATCAAACTTTTCACTAAAACCTAATTGTGGTGATTTCAAGCCGTCTGAAAACTTCCTGACAACATAAAAAGGTTGATTGCAGATGAAGCTGAACCTAAAACAACCTTTTTATTAGGCTGAACAGCTATAATGTGTCTTTTCTTCCAGGATAAGTCTTGGCAACGTGTTTATATCAAAGGATTTCAGCTTTTTTTTTCTTCTTAAAGCTCTCAACTGGCATCACGCAAGTGACAAACTATAAGATGAGTCGGCAGTGGTTAGCTTTTTTTTAAACACAAAAAGTGTGTGTGTGGGGGGGGGGGGGGATCCGTTCTCATTTTCGTGATTCTTATACCACAGACGATGAGTATAATAACGGACGATCAGGATTTCTTGGATCTCTTCAGTTATTATTACGTATATAAAGTAGTTTGTTGTGTCGTTTTGAATTCTACACGCCGCTCCGGGATTAAGAATAAACCTTCCCTTGCCTTGATTTCGAAATAATGGAAAACAATCGAGAAACGTCTCGTTTATAGAAACTTTTTGCTTTAAAAAAAAACAAAAGTGACTTGAATATAGAAGAAAACGTTTGTTTTATATGCAGAATCGTCAACAAGTTAGCAGGTGACATAATCAATACACGCCACCAACATATCAGACGACACCATCCGATGCTGTTGGGTTCTCCTTGTGAAGACTTGCACAAAATATTTATTTGTTTATTCGGTGTTAACTTTGGCAACCTTTCCTCTCTTTCGCACACATTTGCACGTACACACGCACAAGCACATCTGCAAACACAACGCGCGCGCAGTTGCAGTCGACGAAGTTCTTCCCTTCGAAGAAACCCTGCTTGCATGTACGGCCGGTATACCGGTATACAATACAGCAGTAAAATGCAGTTCTGCGTATCGGTACCCACCTCCAGTACATAACAGCACGGTGGACTATGGGGGGGGGGGGATGGGGTCCTAAACTAAGCTATGCGCTGAAAGAACCACCTGATAGCAGCAGTAAGATGGCCAGTCCGGACAGGCAGTTAAAGGTACGGTCAAATGCAGCTTGCACAATGTATAACTCCAGGAAATAATCCTTGGCTACACCAGGATTCGAGTGAATTTCGTGGGGCCCTCACTTCTTAAAGCTTAGTTCCAACCACGGTAAGCCAATGTCTCAGGAAGTTTGAACTAGTGACGTGTACACTGCCCTAAGCCTCCAATTCCCAGTGACAACGTTGTTTTAGTTTTATGTCTTGCCTCACATTTCCTTCTTATAGAATGCAACAAAAATAGTTGGAAGCAAAAGATTTTAATGAATTAAGCACAATGCTGATCTTGGTTTGGACGAAAACAAAGCATGGTTATGATTTGAAATTGTTGAGTTGAAAACAAACTGCACTTTTGGATGATACATGTACTTGAAAATGAGCCACCTATACATACACCTCCATCCATATTTCATTTCAAATAGCTCTCTCAACCACCACACAAACCACAGGTAAAGCAACAGAGAACATCTTTATAAATCAAATCTTTTATAATTATATTGTATATTTCATCATGAACATTATAATGCAAATGCTATTTAATATGCACCTCACTGAACTAGAATTGTTCAGACTATTTTTTGCAAAAAGTTGTTCAGATTTTATTTTTCTCAGAAAAGTCTTTGCTGAGGATATTCATTATCTCTTTATGGGAAATGTCCTTGTTGCCTTTTTTGATGCTGCCATAGTTCTCTTTCACAAACATTGCAAAACGACTTGGCGTGCGTGGCGTCTGACCACTTCGAGAACTGTCTCCAAGTTCTGATGCCACAAGGAGTTGAAAACGACCACCACATCGTCCACAGATGAATCTAGAAGTGTCCAGTGATTTGGAATGACGGCCAACCCTATGCAGACAGTCCACAAAACATCAAGATGCTTGATAAAAGAGGCTTGAACATTTGCTTAATGAGAAAATCTTACAACAATCTGGTCTTGGCTTGTAGTGCCACAACTATCTGTCCTTCTTTTGCTCAGATATAGAACAAAGAAAAAAAGTTTTTTAATAAGGAAAACACTATTTAAAAAACCCATGGAGAGGAACACAAAATGACAAACAGGAATTATATTGAATGCCAAGTTGCACTAAGCAAGGTCCATGTCAGCATTTAGACCTATGGCAACATTTCTGCTCTCCATGCATCTGAATTTTTTGTGAAGTGTCAGAACTTGAGAAGTACGCCCTCTTGACTTCATTATCCATTGCCCTCATCTCTTTTGTTAATCACAAACTTACTCGGATATTTTGTCTATGTTATCAAACTCAGGTGCTTAGATCTGAGAAAAAAAAATGCATACTGTTGACCACATTTGTTGCACTTGTAAATATACTTGGTGCTGATCTTGTAATCATGGCATCGACCAATCACTGGGATCTCAGGGTGACTCTTGTTGGCTCTGTGAGCCCTGAAACAGCAAGAAATGACAAGCTCATCAGGAAATCCTGGAGACTGTTTACAGCATAGCAGCTCATTCAGAAAATCTTTTTTTTTGCATGCTGACCCATGACAGTGTTCTGCCATGTTGTTGTGCATTTCAATAGGACTGACAGGAACAGTCCCTCGGATGCATAATGAATAACAAATTAATGTATTAAATATTAACTAAATAAGATGACAATTATCTTCAAAGTAACTAATTTTAAGAAGCACACATTGTTTAAAATTTGAAGGTAGCAATACAGCAAACTAAATATAATTTATATATTCTTACATTCACATGCAGTCTTATTGTGCAGTGAGTAAATTTAAATATGCATCAGTTAAAAAATAAACTGCCACATAAAGATGAAGAGCACACAGACTAACCAGTATCTCCACAACGGTCCATGACCTTCATTTCTTTCATTCACCAACCACACAGCAGCATGACACATTTCATGTATCAACGTGTCACGAACTCGTTCTGTATAACAAAAGCAATGATGATGAAGTATGCTATAACTTGCAGATGAGGCAAAGAAGAACAATTCTGCTGATGAAGCAAAGTGCTAACAAGTAGGCCTCATTCAATGTAACAATAAACTGGTCTTTACTAAACTAATCAGTGAGAATGATCTTTAATAAGCCACCTTCAAGGCAGCACTTAAGACACAAGATGGTGCAGACCTGACTGACCCTAATGAATTTTTTTACCTATATGTACTTGGGTGGATTTGGAAACAATTTTGAGAAACATGCAACTATCATGAAAACATCACAGATTTCTTCTACATTGAGTTCTACATTCAAACTGTTGTTAAATGTTAACTATTGTTGAATGTCACTAGAATATTGCAAGAACAAACACAGCATAGTCTGTGCTACTTCAAAACATAATTAAGATAAAGAACAAATTAACGCATCATGTTTTCTATAATCTTATCAAGTCATTGTTCAGTGAGACTGTCCACAGATCTGTTACCTGGTGTATCACAGACTTTCAGGGAGAGCTCAATACAAGCATGATGCTGGCCACCAACACGTTTCTGCCTGCAGCGTCCTGCTGTCTTCAGCAACCGCTTGTTCCATATGATCTGCATGTTGTCCGGCAGCTGAAACAACCAGAAAGGATGAATGTAACCATTCCAAACATTACACTGACTTTCAGAGCATGCCTAAGAGTATTAAGGTAGGCACACTGATGGATTGGGATCATTCTCACAAAGTGATATAATTTTCGTTTTATCAACAGATACAATGGGTTTTTTTTAATCTCAAATTTTGATCATGCTTGCAATATTGTTTTTACCAGCAGCATATTTCCACAAGGTTTTCTGGGCAGGGCAAGCCAGAGGGTGGGAGTGATCACAGGATAACTATCCGACAAGCATGGCTGAAATTAAGGTTCCCTATGCTGCTTCCCTTCTCAAGGTAAAAAACCTTTCACTCCCTTGCTTTTCACACAGTATCACATCGATAAGATAGGGTTACCTTGTTTTCAAAGACAGTGGAATTGAAGAGTTTGAAAAGCCTGGAGGAAAGTTCTTCTCGCTGCTTCCTAAAGTGTGAGACCAAACTGCAAGCAGAATGTGGAGTTAGTTCGGCCTCATCTAATTTCTTTGTAAATTTGGTAACTAGATGTCTGCAGTAACACTAGGAAGCTATCAATCCACTCAGAGCTGCGGCATGGTGCATGTACTTAGAAAGTCAAATGCAACTGCTCAAAAGAAAACCAAGGAGTCAAAAATGACAATACAAAAATTGTATGCATAAAAGCTCCAATTTAGTAACTCGGTGGAGCTAGAAGTCTACATAAACCCTCTTAGTCTTCTAAATGTCTGAATCACACTGAGTAAGATGTTCTTATCTAAGCCACATGTATGCAACTGTGCACTTTCACAAGTCCATGCATACATTTGTGCATGATTTCTATGTGTGCAGCCAGTAAGATACCCCCATTAAAAATAAATTTCTATATTAATACCTTTTCGCTTCTGGATGGCGAAGGGAATCAGGAGTCTCAGCACTTAAGGAGTGAAGGAAACTTAAGTGCCTGGCAACACCAGTCTGGTTACAGGCAGCATTGTGTGTGGGTGGAATTCTGGAAATTGTGGATCCAGTTTTTGCAGCCTCTTTGGGAAAGTTCTTGCCTGCCCTAACATCTCCACTTTTTGATTTTTTCGATGTGGCAGGAGTGAACCATTGTGGTGACCTCACTGTGGGAAAAAAAGGATGTATTTGATAACTGAATCAAATCTATCAGTTATCCAACCAAACAAACTACACACCATTCTTCTAAGTACATGTTTACATGCTAATTACACATTCAGCATGTCCTGCAAGCAGTTTTAAACTTATTTAATGTTTGCGTGTGTTTCATTTCCTTGACAAAATAACCAGGAGTGTAATTTGGGCAGTGACTTTGAAGCTTGATAGTACTGAGAAAGACACAAGAGACTGAAGATGCTGTGTCTCCAGTAGCAAGGATAATAATTATTAGATACATTTGTCAAGGAGCACACGATATCCACAACAAGTCACATTTAGATCAAAAGACTGCATTGCGCTGACCTGTGGGAAGTAGGATTTAAAAAACAGCGTTAACGTATCTAATAAGAAATTTATGACACATAACTCAAATAATTACTGTACCTTTATCTGATGGAGTTCTCCCAGATTTTGACTTTATGACTGGCAAAGGAGTCAAGAATACTTCATCACATTCTTCACTGCTTGTATGTATATCTTTATGGATAAATTCTCTTTTGCCATCATCTTCACTACATTCACTATCACTGGAGGTGACCATGTCACTGTACAAACAGTTACCCACTTTCTTCGTGTCCTTTGGTTCATATTTCCTAGAAACAAAATGCATGTAGCCAGTAGAAATGAAAGCAGTCCAGACTATAATCTAATCTAGGAAATGCAGTTTTTCTTTGTTGGCAAAGAGGTATATTCGATCCTCTCATTGGACTGCATTGTTGAAAAGATAATACTTTGATTTAAAAACTTTACCATGATCATTACCTCGCATCTGATCTACCACTTTACTTTCACAGCACATGAAAATAAAATAAACTGACCTACTCTGTGATCTAATTCACAAGCGTTTAAGGATGTGGCCATATGCATGATAGCTGTAGGTGATATATGTCTAACCAATCTGTAATCTGTATTTGGGTGTGGCCATATGTATTCTTGTCTGTAGTGTAGGCAATGTATGTCTAACTCTAATTTGTAAACTATATTTTCTCCCAAGAAACAAACCCTGGCAAAGGCTCAGAAAACTCCAGATCCCGGAGGTGAGGATAACACTCTTCTTCAGACTCTGACACATCTGAGTCGTTTACAATGAAATTGTCCATGTCATCATAGTCGTTGTCAGATTCACTGTATGTCGTCTGCTCTACTTGAGGTCGATGCTTCTTGAAAACTGCAAAATTGCATTGTTCACAATATTTCCAAGTCAACCAGGAAGAAACTCATTTGTGATTTTCTTACCAGGAATTTGAGGAAATATAAAACCAAAGAGTTGTTACGATGTTTCAAATTTGTTGAGAAACATGCTGTTTTGAGGGTATGATGAGCTGATCTCAAAAAGAATATGACAAACTGTATAAGTAGCTTCAAAGGAACAAAAGGGGATCCGAATATGTTAAAATTTGGACTGGAATAATACACACATAGCAAAAAGGTTCATTCTCACATGCTTCCAGATGTTCATCTGCATCTTCGTCACTGCTGCTGACGTCCTTCCTTTGCCTCCACCCAGAATTCCTCGTCCTACGTATTATAAGAAACTATTAGCCTCTTTATATAAAGCACATGAACAATGCTATAGTGTAATGTGTGCAGCTTGCATGCTATTCACACATAGCAGATGCAATTTCAAATTAAACAAGATGTCAGTAATATTACAACAAAAAGTGATTATGTGAATATTGATATTACACCAACATCAGGGCAGAGAATCGATCAAGGCGGGAACATTTTTTAACTAAAAGTACAGTGTAAGCACCAAACACATACCTTCACTTTACTATTAAGTATTATTATTGCCATTATATCATCTTTCTTTACAAAGGTTACCTTTTTACTTCAGTTTAGATTCATTTTCATGCAAAAAATTTTTTTAAATCAGGAAAAAATGTGAGAAAACATGTGCAGCTGTACCACCTGTGACACAAATAGGATGTGACAAGCAGCCTCCCAATTTGTGCAGATATTTTTTTTCAGAGGAATCCAAACAGAAAACCAGCAAACTGCTACCTACGTACATTTGGAGGGAATCCAACAGAAACACGAAAATTCTCTGCCCTGCTGTGTATCAACAGAGGGACAACTGACTTTACCTCAATAATTTGCATTTTTACTTTTTTTTTCTCCAAAGTATGCAATCATGACATCCTGCAATGAGTAACATTCTTTAGTCACTAAACCAAACCATACCTGATATTTTCAGAGTTTTCTGCATCAGTTCTGCTGGGTGCAAAAGAGTCATTAGTCTCCTGCATGCCTGACCTGCAGCCCAGTTCATTTATTTGAGAACCATCTGTAGAATGGATAGCAGCAGCTGCCTTTTCATCTCCCAGAATGTCTGACAGTGTATCGCTGCCAAAAGGAATGATGATGCCTGGCGAGTGGTTGGATGCAGTGGACACTTTCTTCTGTACATCCAACAGGCCGCTTGTGCCATTTTCACTCCGAGTAATATCTGAATCAGATACAAGCTGTCCAGTCTCTTCCAGTCCCTGCTTTTGAAAGCTCTTTCTTCTAGTTGCCGTCTGGTGTTCTTGCCAGCTTTCATCCAAATTTTCTGATGTTGTTATGTTCCTGACATCTTTGTAATCATCACCTTCTGTTGCAATATACATGTACAAAGCAGAATCTGACAAAGTGCCACTCCTGTTAAAAACTGGGACCTCAGTCTGTCTTACTTTGTTGATGTCCCTCTGTGCATCACGAAACTCCAGAGAACCATCTGTGTCATTATGTTTTAGCTCCTTCTCAAACTCATCTACATCCATATGCTTCAAGTCATCCTTGCATTTTGTGGTTTCCCAGAGGAAACTGGTCTGAGTAGACACATCCACTGCCTCATAAAATGAAATGTTTTCTGCTGAGCTCTGGCAAGTTTCATACTGAGATTCTGTCTCATTCTTCATTTCTCCCACAGAGGGAGACTGCAGCTCTTCTGACAAAGAAAGAACCTTTTCCCCTGAGATATTTCTAATTTTTGAGGAGCCTCCATCGTTGAACTTGTTCTTCTCTTCTTGCATACCATTGGAAATGTCAGTAGCCTGTGGTATTTCATTATCGGACTTGGACAGACTGGCAGGAGAATCTTCTTCAGATTTTTGAAAAAAATTATACTTTTTCTTGGAACTGCTATCCTGATCTGCATTTTCTTGTGGTTCCACCTTGTTCCATTCATTAGCCAGGTACAAGCGGAAGTTCTGTTTTGGATCACATGATGTGCTTTCTAGCAGGTTCGCCGGCATGGATTCCAAAAATGCCAACATGGATTCTTCAGCTAAACCTGTATCACTTGAACAGGCACCATAGCAGGACATGGTGTTTGTATTAAATACCGATTTTGCCTGTGTTAAATCTATTTCACATTCATTACGACTATCAGAGACACATGGTTTAAACTTATAATTAGCTCTGATTTCTGAGACTGACAGATGATATCTACCTGACACTCTGTGTTCAGTGTCAAGATGACATGGAGTTGATGTTCTTGTGGTACAGGGACCTCTGGAACAAGTTTCCACACCATCTGTCATTTCACTCTCAGTTTTAATAATCTGCCCATCATTTAAAGAGTTGGGCCAAGCCAGAGGCATGCAAACTTTCCCCACAGATGTAGAAATGACCTCTCTAGGAAAATGTTTGCTTAGGTAAGGTGGCAATTTCTCTGGATGATGGTCACACTCAACATTCAGTTTGTCTGTAGATGCTTCCGTCTTACTTTGTATCTTCAGCTTGCACTCTTTATTGGTGTTGGAACTACAAGGCAGTTTTGTTTCGCTTGGAGTAAGAAGCTGTCGATTGCTATTCCCTTTGGCTGGCTTTTCAGTAACTTCACTGTCCGAGCCGTCTGAGAAATCAAAGTTAATGCCCAAATCAGCTAATGTTCTGTTTGCAGCAGGCTTTCCTTTCCTTGATTTTGGCTTGCTTTTTGGTGGCAGAGCATTACTTGCAGTACCCTTTTCAGCTTGTTTCTTCACACAATCAGTTATCTTCATTCTCTGACTTTCTGCCAATCTGTTCTTGTTGTCACTTGTAGCTGTTACAGGGCACCCATCCTCTGGCCCCTGTTTAACAAGATGCCTGAACTTTGGGTCAATTTCATCTTTCATTTCAGTTTCTACAATCTTATTTTTTTCATTCAATCCTTCTTGCAGAGCGCTGTGTTTAGATCTCTTCATTTCCTTTTCACAGTCTTGGTTCAAGGACAGCACATTTTCCTTCCCATTAGAACACACTGCGTACAGGAAATCCTTATGCTTGAGTTTATGTGTCACTATGGCTGACAGAGTTTTATAAGGCCTCTCTTTTGCTGTATGGCAGAGTCTGGAAATTGCAGAACAGATGTCTTTGCTTTTCCCTACAGATTCTTCTGGTTGATTAGACTTTTGTTGGACAGTATTATTAGCTTGATTACGGGTTGAGGTGACTGGCATTTGGGGGTTCGTAGATCCATCGTCAGAACTATCAGAGAAATCAGCCAGATCTTGAATAACTTTCTGGACTTCTCTTTTCTTTTTTTTCCCCAGCACACTGTATTCCACTTTCACTCTTAGTGGTGGATCCATCTTTCAATGAAATATGCACCTGTAATGTAAATTTAATAATTCAATGTATAATGAAATCTTGATATGAAAAACTCATCTGCCACAGTCTAACCCAATAAATTAAAATATAAAACTGTATAGCAGCCAAATTTTGGCAATAAATAATATACAGAACGGCTTCATATACATCGTTACTGGTATATCCCATGAGCACCGATAGCATATGTAAATAATACACTCAGTACAGCAGTTGCCTGCACCCACCTATAGTTAAGCCACTCCGTCGTAGTACGAGTTATTTTCCCCAAAATCTATGACACCAAGGAATGTCAGCAATAAATGCATAAGAATAAGTAACTTTTTTGTTACACCTACAGTGTCCCAGCACACGGAACAGTCGTCTAAATCGGACAATCAATGAATCCAACACATAACATCAACAAACGAGTCAACAGTCTCGTGGTTAGAATTATTACGAATATATTACACTTAAAAAGCCTGTATAAGTGTGGCACTGATCTGCAATGATTTAGAATTGACCCGTTTTATGCATTAGTGCTAAACTAGATCAAAATTAAATCGCAAAATGTATCCGTAGCTGTACGGTAATATTAGCGATCGATCACACTGTATGCTTATCTATTTTGAATAAACCGCCGTGCGTCATCTATGGACATACGGGAAGTAACTCTTAGGAAATAACCTAGGCCGGCTAGGCGCCATGGCGCTAGTACCCTCTTCGGCCCTTATATTTTTATTCAAGTTATTGCCTACGTAAACCACAGAGATAAGAATTCGTATCAAACTATACGATAGATACTTATAATGGGAGAAATAGGATAGCATTTCTGTGTACTACTAGCAGAAAATTTTGAGTAATCTTATTAATTTTATAATGGGGCAACTTTTAACTAAATATAGTAAATTAGTTGCATGAAACCTTCCACATATTCGTTTGGATGTTTGGACCGATTAGGTCAGGGTGAATAATGGTGAGGAAGGCTGGAAAGCTCAGGATTGATACAAGGGGACCTGAGGAAAATTATAGAAAAGTGGAGCATTTATGATTCAAGAGAATGCTTACTATGAACAGTTATTACGAGTATATGCATGGTTAGCTGGATATTTACGCAGCAGTAGCTTACGCAAGCTATATGTGGTTTAAAAATTGTTCATGTAATGCAACTGTACATTCACAAATGCATCGACCACATTTCAGAGCCTGGGTATAAGCTTTATATTTTTTAAAACTTTCGATTCCATGCAGTTGTGACAAGATTGTTCGTTAGAAAAAGTGCATTTTCTTTATTTTAATATCAATTAAGTTATAATCTTAATATATATTAATATATTTGAATGCAGAAAATATGCAAATTTTTAATGTGGTATAACACACGAAAAGTACAACATTGGATTACCCAAAACGCATTCATTTCCAGGCACGCGCACAATTAAGTGCGCCCGCTTATAAAGCACACGACAGTCACGGTCGAGTTGGGGTGGCGATCGAGAGAGCAATTAAGATAGTAACCTGCATGTCTGGTGTTCTTGCAAATCACAGCAAATCTGGTAGTCCGTAAGACACTATATTACAAACTGGCAAAATTGCTGTGAGTTTTTCCCGACAATTATAAAGCATTGCATGGTATTAAACTGCAACTCACAGCTGGATGTAATACCGACGAGTCCAGCTTCGTGTATTTAAATCGAACAGCTTTAATGTTTCCTCGTTAAAGATCTGTCCCCTGATATTTGTGCATTCGGAGTGTATCCAGGATATGCTCCTTCTCTTGCTTTAAGACACAGCTCAACACCCATCTCTTTCATCTCGCTTTTCACTAATTGCACCGAGAGCTTGTTGGCAACGCTGCGCTATCCGAGAGAGAGAGTCGAGAGGGTGACAGTGAGAGTAAGAGATAGATTGCGAGTGTGCGAGCGTAAGTTTGCTTTGTTGGTTGCGTGTGGTGTTTGGATATACTATTTGGTACTTGAATTGGCTGTCTTCGTTGTTTTTGTAAAGCGCATTGAGCTGTTCTGGGAGCAGCGTTATAAAACAATCTTAGCAGCAGCAGCGCATTAATGTAGTGGAAGAAAGTAGGGAAGAATATCCAAACTCGACGACAGACAGAACTCTGATTGGGTTTATCAAGCCTGGCTGGCTTTCATAAAACTCGTTTCTCGGTCATCAGATGGCCTTCAATTAACATGCAAATTCACGTTATTTCAGTAGTGCCCTTGACCAAGCTAATGAGAGGATTTTTTGTTATCGCATAAGTGCGACAGAGCTGTGGGTCAAGATAGATCACGAACCGGTGATAAGAGAAATCAAAACCACCCAGCCACCCAGAGTCGAGGTTGTTGGCGTGTTACTGTTTGCATGTATTATGTAAGAGAGCCAAACGCAATATTATTCCGAGAAAAAAAGATATCGTATCAGGATCATACTGTGACGGTATAAACGTCTTCTATTCAGCTACACAGTAATATTTTCCCCCTCGATATCCCCTAGGGTGAGAGGGAGGAGAAGTGCTATACGAGTACATGACATGTGGGTTATAATAATCTGACCTTCAAAAATAATTCAGCCTGTGGAACCCACATGACAGACATATTATACATTTCTAGCAAAGAGGTCAACGAAAGCCCTCCGTCCATCCAAGGGTCTGTGCAGGCTGTACAGGTGGGCGGGAATATTTTCATGGTGCTGCTCTGTGTGCATTTAGGGATCGCTGGGTAATTTTGGCCATTTCTTCGGAACACGCACTCACCATGAGCGTTGTGTGCTGTTTAGTTGTTTTACAAGTCAGCAACGAAAGTTATAGGGATGGGAGGGGCCTGTGAGGAACGATGTGTGTGTTGGGGGGGGGGGCGGGTCGGGGTGGGACATTTAGGAAAAGAGGAAAAGTGGCAACAAACCAAAGTACCCGGAGAAAATCAAACCCCCGTCGACCAGCCCTGGCGCTACCTGCTGAGAAGGCACCTGTGCCGGCCACTGGCCCCAGCAGACCTTTCGTATTGGTGGCAAGAGTGCGTTACTGCCAAATGCTACAGGTCGCTGGAAAGCTCGGCAGTGCATGTGTGAGGTGTGTTATATTTTCTGCCACTAGGTGTATAGGGAGGTGAAATGGAACTAGAGGTCCGTGGCCCATCAGAGTGCTTTTCCTGACTGACATCGATCCGGCACGAACTTGGACACAGGGCGGAAACTGAAGAACACCTTGTGCCTGTGGTAAGAAACTGAGGCACGGAACAAAGTGTCCGTGGCATGCAGTCTGTCAAGCACCCCCAGTACGCCGTAGCAGTTGTTGAACCTGCGATACAGATGATTGACTTACGTAACAGGCGTCTTTAACATATACATGATAAATAATATCGATTTTGAGAACTTAAAACAAAAAATTCTCATTTCATTTTTCCTCACCTCGTAACTTACCAACCCATTCCAGAGTAAAGATGTGCTTTTGATTTTTGTTGTTACTGTTTTGTTGGCAATAGTATAGTATCAGAAAATAAGTTTGATCAAGTGTAAACGAATTGTTGATATAACTTTATTAACAGCTGATTCTGTGTCAAATATCTTCATATATATGATTGCTTTGATGCGTTTCATCGCTGTATGCGTGACTGCTCGTGGTACTCATAAAACACCTCTCAATCTCACTGCAATTAGAAAATGGACCTTCGCTTCCCCCCACAATGCGGTCGTAAGGCTCGTTCTCCTTGTATATTTTATGTATATCTTTAAATGCGGAGTGAACACACGAACCCCCATGCATAACGAACCAAGGCTGGCTTGCAAGAGCGTTCGTATCTCTGTTCATATGTAAAGGTCCACGTAAACTATATACACAGGGCGATCAATCCTTTCGACCGCTCTTATGACCAGAAGTGCGAATAGGAACACTCATACAGACCACCCCAAGATCTTCAGGGCATTGTTATACAGAGAAGAGATCTGCGTTAAATATATGTATCTTCAATCTAGTGCAGAATTCATTTTGAGATCCCTTCAGAAGGCTTCATTATACTACGCCACAACTCACTTCAGGTGATGGAAGTCGTGGAACTCGGGAGAGAATAGGAACGGGAAGTGGTAGCCGCTGTGGTGGAACACAGTGGTGACGATGACAACAGCCAGCCAGAGCCAGGTGACGGCCAGGTGCGAGCCCAGCAGGACAGCTCCTAGCACGGCAGGTACCAGGTTGGCCAGCACGTGCTCTACGGGATGCGCGTAGATGGCCACCACGCCCACCGGGGCTGTCCACTCGTGGTGCAGCTTGTGGATGTGCTTGTATAACGCCGGATGGTGCAGCAATCTGCGACATACGCAATGAGTTCGGAAAACAAGAAAGAAAAGGAAAAGGACCCCCCCCCTCCTTGCAAAAACAAATCTCTTGCTGGAAAGAAGTGATTGCACAGGGGTGGTTGTGACTTTATCTTTTCTAGTAAGAGTACAGATCTGTCAGTAAATAATAAGTTTTTAAGATTTTGAGGATAAAAAACCTTGTTCGTGGAAAATCGAGGCAAGGGGCTGAGATAGATCTAGAGTCAGTGTCTAAAATACTATTCCCCATAAAGATGACGGCATAAGGAGCGTGAAATATTTCCTTCAAAGTTCCGACAAGACATGAAATGGGGTTAGGTTTGTGGGTCTTTGAGACTTATATATATATATAGTTTTTACAGATGGTTATAGGCCTCAGTTTTAAATAACGAGGCGGACGTGTGAGATAGAAATATAGAAATCTTTAAAATCAAGCTTATTTCAGAAACAGTCTGGCTAGCTTATTGAGCATTCGATCAGGCCCAGTGTGCGAAGAATCAGGCCTCATCTCTCTACTACTGGTTTACAGAGGTCATGCAGTTGCTATGCTTCGTAAAACGTTGATGATGACCTTACAAGAACCCCGCCACACATGTATGCGCTTGCAAGTGTTTAGATACCCACACAAACAAGCGCGGACTTCCACTCACAGGCTTACCTGTGGAAATAGTAAAATCCAATCTCTTCCACTCCTGTAAACACAACCATCTCCGTCAAAACCCTCTGCAATGAGGGGAGAGCTGAGGGTTCGAACCCACAGCCACGCCACCACATGGCCACGTACAGGCCTAGTACGAATGGTACGCTCACCACTGTCTGGTTAAACAGCGCCACCTTGACGGCCTTCAGTAAGTCGCTTGATGACACCTGCGCGTTGAATGAATTAGAAACGAATTAGAAACGTATCTCAGACCTGTATAGAACACAGGAGTCACCTATCCACATCATTTAAAATTAAATAGCCAGTGTGTAAAATATGCACTGTGTGCACAGAAGTGCTCATTACACGCATGCCACCTAAGACATGACTGCACAGTAAAGCTCTGTCATGTAATGGGTTTTTTTTACGTTGACGTAAATAAAAATAAAAATATACCTGCAAACTACATAACACTGTAAAGGAATGCTCACCGGTACGTTTTTGTCTGGCTGTACCTTGTAGCGAAGAAGCGTCGCAGGTTTGCCGGTAACATCCAGGATTATGAAGAAAACATTGACCAGCCAGAAGATCGCAGATGTGAATACCACCGTACCTACATGAGGCAGAAGTATCTGGTTAAACGTCAGTTGTGATTGCCGTGTTGGAATATATGCAATTTTCATTTCCATGTATTCATGCCAGCTGTAATATGATCCTATACGCATTACTTTGCGAACATTCGTAATTTCTACTAGTTATCTTGAAACAGCGAGAAGGATCAGTTAAGCGAAAACAGCATCTCCAGAGACCTACGAAGAATTAAATGGCATCCTTCTGCTCATGATTTATAATGACCAGATGCAGAAACCTATCACTGGACGTACCAACAACACAGGTGAGAAATTCGCTCCTGCCAAACAGGTTATACACCGTTTCCCACTGCCGTACCCAGAAACTTGGCGACTGCTCCTGAGAAAACCTGCCGCGCAATTCAACACAAGCTACATAAGGTAATTGGTTTTCACTCTTTCCAAACCAAGAAACCGAAAATCTAGAAACAGAAGTGACGGGACACCATTTGCGGGCTGTGCTAAGACATTTGATCCTCGTGCTTGTGGTGACCAAAGACATAAGCACACAGGGATCGGCATGTCTTGCACAGAATTATAATTGCATGGTATCGAACAAACATATGTAGGTGAACGCACGCATATATGGTGAATGAAGCGAGAGGACAAAGGGGGGAAAGGTGATAAAAATAAAGTGACCCTTGCATACTCACGTACATTGTTGTGCTCACTGCTTTCTAAGTTTGCAGGACTACCAGCCGGAGACATTTACAGGCAGGTCACCACAGGGACTCGGTGTCATGCTCCATTGAGCGACAGGTGCAGTTATAATCAAGTTCCTGCAATCAGTTCGTGGAACAGTACGCACCTGCCTACATACGTACGTGACTGGCTGTCTGTATGGGTGCTACCGTACCCGTTTCAGGTCGGGATGGATCGGTGCATTTGCTCGGACAGCAAACTGTGTAAACGGGAACAGTATCAGTCTTTTCTCTCTCTCTCTTTTTTACTTTCGGCACAGAATGCCTGCACGATAACACATTTGATGAGTGGATCGAAGGGCACCAGATAACATTTTTGACCTGTTTTTTTTAAATCTTTAGATTCCTTTCGATCGTATCTCTTTATCTCTTTTCATTTCTCTCTTCCCCCTTTCGCCCCATTGAGATTTTCCTTACAACACCAGCTCACAGAGGACAGTCATGCATGCAGTCAGACCAAATTTTCTGCCTAAACATTTTGTAATGTTGATGGTGTTTGGCGAGGCCTCACGCCAAGTGACCACGTTCATGGCTTCTTGTGTGGTCATCTCTTCAGTGTGGGAACTTTTGTCTCTCCAGCTTCTTGTAAATTTGACATTGTCACATTAGCTCTGCTGTGGGACACAGATCAGCTCTAGATAGCCTCTTTTGTGTCTACTGATATAGTTATACAATTATATATATATATACTATATAAATACATAATGCTGAGAACTTGCAGAAAATCGTTTTAGCAGTCTCTAAGACATAAAATCTTTGTTTAATATGGAAGGATGTTTTCTCCACCTTTTGCTCTTCTCACTCATTTGTTGGGGAGCTTCACAGTATGGCCGTAATGCTCGCTTGTTGTCGATGCAGAGTGTTATGGGTTCAGATCCCTTGTCCCAAGCACCAACTTTCACGCACTTTCCCTGCACAAGGCACCTATTTACAGAGATGGGGATCGGGCATCTTTTCTCCAGCTTCCTCTTCGTCCTCTCCTGGACCCCTTTAACTTCTTCCCCTTCTAACCCCTTGACCAGACGGCTTTCGTTGCTGACTGGATGGTACTTAAAAACTATTCCCCCTAATTAGAGATGGTCTCTCCCCCCACCCCCTCTCTCTCTCTCTCACACACAGATACACACACGCAAACATACATAATCTGAGACATAGAAATATCTTTAATGTAAGCTGATTTGCAGACTACAAAAATTGCATTGATAGTGCCAAGAATATTTAAGATCTCAGAACACATTTAAAATAAGACATTTTAAACGAATTTTTTAAAATGTGACAGGAAGTGTGATGGATGATGTGACTCACTATTCCAACTACAAACTGCCTATTGTTAGCAGCTTCAGAGAAAAAAATTCAACTGAAGCTACACCTTTTATTAAATAACCACAATAAAGAAAACTACATCTAACATATAGACGGGCAGACAGATGGACAATGGGAAGAATAAGGAAGAAATATTCTTACTATTTGATGGATCTAATAAAGACAAATGAATACCACAATTTCAGATTTTAAAAAACTATTTGCTGACAAAGCATGGGCAATGTAACAGTTTGTCCAGTCCAAAATACATATAAAAAAGTAAACGTAGAATATACATCCCTGGCTTCCATTACCTTGGCTGCAATCTGAGAAACCCAATGATACATCAACCTACAACATCAGGTCTCTAAAGATGACTTCACCAGCCACGTAGCCATAAAGTGTAGTATTATTACGTACTCCTTAAAGCTCAAGGATCTGGGTGAGCATGAGGTTCTAAAACTTATTACATACATGTATCACGTATATACATCCATATTTTGTTTTACAGCTTATTTTTCATGTGCTTTTGGCCAAATGGATTTTGTAAAGGGTAATTCATAACCATGGAGATGCAAAATACTGCAAAACCCTCTCTATACAAGGAGGTATAGAAATAAAAATTATAATTTATACGACTTAAAGCATATGACAACTGAAACACCCATAAACAATTTAACCTTCAAGATGCAGAATATAATATGCAAAATATAATGGAACCTTACAGAGGTGCTGAACTTTTCCCTTCTTTTCTACCACTGACATCAAAATACTACAGCACCCCATAAATAAAACAGTTTCAATGATGCAGAACAAAGTTAAATGCTGTGTTCTTATCACTGTGCACTTGGCTATACTGTCATGAACGTCAGCATTCACAACCATGTTACAACAGAGGAAGGTTATTAAATGACATGCATGGAGGAGCAAATTACTCCTTTTCATTTTCCTGCCATTGGCAACTGAAGTTTCAGTTGAAAATCTGTACATCTGTCATGGATCCTTGTTTTCTAACTGCATTTAGCAAACATTACTTGAATTGCCCTTTGAAAATATTTTTCTTCAAAATAGAGACCTTTTTTGGAGTGTGAACCAGAATGTATGCTTTAGCTAATTGAAAATGCTGTTCAATTTGTAAGCAAGCTTAAACCGTCTACCACTATCCATCTCATAAACAACCCAACCTGACAGCCAGCTCTGTACCTTACAAACCAGTCCCACACACAACACTGCAGCGATTACTTGTCAATTCTTGCAACTCCCCAAATCTTGACCAGCCCTCTTTGACAGCATCATGTCAAATCTGAGATCAAGATTAATTTCCCAGTGCTATTTGATAACAAACTCTGAACCCTGTTAACCCCACACCACACAGATGCACTCCTTGTTAAGCAACAGTACACCAATCTACAGGTGCACTCACACTAAAAACTTGTCACAAGTGAAAAACTGACAGGAGGGTTTCAACCACGTTCTCACCCCCAAAGAAGCACTCACCACATACCAACAGCAACCAACAGCCACACACTGAAATACGTCAGGATGCTTGATTCCACAGACATGTACTGCTATCAAATAATGTACTAGACATCAAATCACAGGGTGCAGCTCTAAAAAAAATTGGAACTGACACATGAAGATAACAGTACATCATGAAGTATGAACTCAATCAGTGCCCAATTAAAAAAGTAACACAAAGCTACGAAAATCAAAATCCAACTAAAAAATTAATAATAAAAGCTCTTGCTGGGTAGATAATCCAATCTCTTATTTTCTCCTTGACAATAGACTCACAGTGTGCCATCTGTAAACTGGTCATCCTCACCCCCCCCCCCCCAAATATAAATATCAGCTGAATAAAATAAATCTCTTATTGTGTTGATATGCATAAAAAAGTCTCTGCCTCTCCCTGAGCTCTGATGAACATAGCTGACATCCCCAACTCGCCCTGGTCAGGAAAAAGATCAAAAACATGCTCCATCTTGCAAAAACAAAAAATTCCCTCAGTAGAGTTGCACTAAACTGCTGTTATTGTGAACCCACTTACACAATTTATTAGACAAACAGAATGTGGCTATCAGCATATTTCAGACCATCACAATCTGCTTTCTTACATACTGCTAAGGTCCCACCACTACTCCACTTCAACAACATCTAGGATCAGATTAAAAACATACAGTAAATAACAGAGGAGTCTCAGAGACATCAATCTCACAAATCTTGTAAGGTTTATGTAGAAGTTTACGTATGTTCAATGTTTTAACCCCTGAATCATTTGGATTTCATTTGTTATCAATATGCCATAGCACTAATGATTGAAATCCATACATTGTGAAAGTCAAAAAAAGAAAACTGTTGAATGGTTTGCTAATCTCTTCAGAAATAATCCATGAATTCCAAACTAAAAAATAAACTAAGATCCGAACCATTGCATAAAAAATGATGGAATCCTTCATGATATTTTTAAACTGTGATCATAACATGCCATGCCTAAAACTTAGTGTTTACTGTGGCATTACATCCATTTGTCTTTTATTTTACTGAATTTTCTTTCCTTCAAAATTTTGATACCTTTTTTCTGTTGGCTTATGCCTATTTGATTCCTGCATTTGAATACGCATTCAAAAGTAAACAGATTTCTAGCATTAAAAAAGGCAAATTAAAACAGAAAAGTATGCAAACTAAAAGCTCTGCAGAGTGATGGTTAGGAACTGGTACGAAAACCATTCACTCAGACTTTTTCTTGCTAGGTGCATCTGGAAATTGCTGAGAGACTGGAGTCAGCCCCAGAAGCAGGAAGTGGCGTTCGTAGGCCTTGGATGCACGAAAAACATTGTCTGTGCCATGAAGCCTGTCCAGCACACCCAACACTCCATAGTTTTGATTAAACCTTGACAAACAAAGCAGAGTACAGTTCTAACTTATCTTCAGGAAACAGTATGATACATGTTAGTATACATACATGCATGCACACATGCACACACACAACCGCACATTCAAAACTCAGAGTGGACAGGGAAGTGACAATGCAAGGTGTAGTAAGAAGCACATGATGTTGATAAGTAACAATGTTAATAAATCATTTATGCATATTTATATATCCAAATTTATACATAACATGTGAAGTGTAAAACAAGACAATGTAAAGTTATTCCTCCCTGGGTTTTTTTTTTGGCCTTATAAAATGATCACAGTTGACATGATTATAAGGTTGGAGAAAGCAATTCATCGGATTTTGATTTTATTTACAATGCACATCTGCATGTAACATGAATTTTTCAGAATCTGGAGCTTATATAGTTTCCTCCCATTTTAATAACTTTAGCTCAAAGTGATGAATACAACTCACTTGAGGTGGTGATAGTCATGGGCTTCTGGTGAGGGCAAGAATGGGAAGTGATAGCCACAGTGTGCCACAGTGGTGGACATCAGGGCCAGTGCAAACCACAACCAAGAAGTAGCCAGGTGGGAGCCCATTAGCAGAGGCCCCATGGCTGGTGGCAGGAGGTTGGAGATGCAGTGCTCAACAGGATGAGCGTAAATGCAGACAATACCAATAGGAGCAGTCCACTCGTGATGGCGTTTATGGATGTGCTTGTACAGGCGTGGGTGATGCAGGATCCTAACAACATACAGTTTGAAGGACTTCTTCATTTATCCAGTGATGCAGATCATGTAAGATTGGGGGTAAATCATGTATTGAGATAGGAAATCATAATTAATAAAGAACAAATGAGGACAGAGCGCTTAATTATCGAAAGATAACTCCAACAAAGATACTGGCAGCGCTCAATGGTCTTAGAGGATATAAACACATACATTATCAACACTAAAGGGGTATGAAAGCATAAAGTTTTTTGTGGGAGGTATAATTATGTCAACTTTTGTGGCAGCGCATATAGTTTTCATGTCTAATTAGGCCTAGATCTATGACCAGACATGTACCATCCTTTCACGATCGTACTCCCAATGATTTGAAACTGATTCATGCTTGCAGTGTTCTCTTCTATAACTGTTATTTCCCCCAACCCACCCCACCCCACCCCACTCTCTCTCTCTCTCTCTCTCTCTCTCTCTCGCAGTCTTTCACAGTTAAGAACCAATCAGAAATGAATTAAAAATTATTGCTATCTATTGACATTTCTGACTGGCGCAGAGGCATTGCTAGCGCACGCAACAACATGACCAAACAGTCCTCTACAAGTAGTTGTGAACTGCAAACTGCAAAAAGAAAAACTGTCCCCACAAAAAAACAAAAACCAAAAACCAAGCAGCCGAAACTTGCTTAATTTGGTTTTAGGAATGCCAGTCAAACGATCCAGTCTGCAGCAGAGGTAACTGAGGTAAGAGCCTCTGGGAAAAACAAAAAGGTTTATCGACGAAGATGAGCACATAATGGTAAAGATCTTCCAATCGAGTATTTGTAAAGTTGCTCAAAGTCCTTTTACACCCTGGTGTGTTGACAGAGGGTAAAAAAAAAACCCCTAGTTTCTGGGATTGGGGTGTGAAAACCCCCTCAAAATTTTGGGGAGGTATAAATACCCCTTACTTTTTAGAAATCTGCATCACTGTTTATCACAGCAGAAATGATCAGGAAAAGGTGGAGATGGGTGTGGAAGAAACTTTCAGGAGTTGGAAAAAAGGTCCACAATATTCTTATTCCAGAAACAGAAAAGGTAAAATTGCCCATCGAATAAACAGATCCATTGTTACAACCAGCACAGAGTAATAAATCATCCACTTACAATAATTAGACATCAAATTATCTTTACATGAGTATAAAACAACAGACCAGAACGCCCATCACAATCCCTGAAGCCCCCAAAAGAAAAAAAACTAAAAAAAGACCCATTTCTTGATAGTATTTACATTAAAACTTTGAGTGACTATCACATACACATAACAGATGTGTGAGCAAATTTGTGGTGGCAAACTGCTCCCTTCCTCTTGTCCCCCACTTCTCAAAAAA
>SMGT01011391.1:158710-184874 GCA_004794575.1 Lanistes nyassanus
ATCATCACACAAACTTAATGTTCATCAGAATCTTCACGGATATCGAATTACTTCACACAGACTTAATGTTCATCAAAGCTCACATAGCATATCAAACTGTGTCCCACGGACTTAATATCTAACGATCATCACACAAACTTAATGTTCATCAAAATCTTCACGGATATCGAGTTACGCCCACGTACAGACTTAATGTCGGACCATCCACAAAGGTTATCAAGACTGAGCTACACAGGCGTAATGTTCGTCAAGACTACTGCAGGGATATGAAAGCGGGTCACAAAATCTTACTACCACGAAGTGTCTACGAAGGACCTCGATCACGCGAGTTCCCACAACAAATCTCTCACTTGGGGGAAAGTAAATTCTCCTCTCCTCCACTTTAGCGGTTCGAACTTCCAACTGTTCTCTGGAGCTGGCAGTCGACAAAGGACACCGCAGTCGTCACCGCTGGCGCTATCCTACACGTCCACCTCTGGAGGTGGGGGGTTGTTAGCGTCTCTCCTCAGGAGGCGCTGACGTCGCCTCGTACATGGAAACAAAACCAAAAAAAACCCTACAAACACGCATTACTATAGTATCCTACTCTCACAAAATATACACGATTTCAAAAATAGAGGAAAAACTCCCATGGAGTATTTTGCCTACCTCCTGTCTGAGCAGAGGGTTTTGACACAAAAATCGGCTACACTCTCTCAGCGTTTCCAGTGCCGATGAAGGGGCTCTGCTCAGGTGTCTGGGTACTTGCAGACAAGTCCGTCCGTTACGGTCCCTTCAGGTCGTCGGCACTTCTCTCTCTCACAACGTCAATCATCCTCTCCACTCAAAAAACCGCGCGCGTCTTTTCCCTACTCCCGCGCGTTGATCGTCTCTCAGTCATCAAAAAATAGGGCTTAGTCAACCTCACACTAAGTGACTACCCTACTCACTGCGCGTCATTAGTTTCATTGCACGTTTCCGTGACAGAAAGAGTACCAAATTACTATTGCAATACTGCACACCATACAGTGTCTGCCTGCAGATAGATCCACAGATCTTGCACATGACAACCTACCCCACAGCCAATCATGCAGAAAAATGGAAAACGTACCAGGGTCATAAACTATCATCGAACCTTCATACCCACGCACAAAAAAATTTCACCCTGGATTCTACATCCACCACAGGCTGACACATCTCACCAAATACAACAAAGAAACCTTGATAAAATACAGAATTTGAACAAAATCTGAACCAGTCATCTCAAAGAATAGACACAGTGTATGAAATCCTAATCTTTAGAAAGTCTTCACAACATAGGAATTACAACTTCTAGTTGAAAACTAAAACTTTCTCTGGGTGCCATCCCCTGTAGGAATTAAAGGAAACAGGAAGCAGATAGACTGGCTAAACCAACAAGAAAAGCAGAACTAACTACCAACATCATCAAGATAAACATACCCATTTCAGTAGGAGAGGAACTACAATGGAATTAAAAGTATAAAAAGGAAGCCAAAGGAACGCTGAGAGAGAAATAGAAGAACTACCAAGTAACGAGCTCATTCTTTATTGTTTAATTCCAAAAGAGCCAATGAGTAACAAGAATGAGGTTAAATGGAGAATGTCATCAATTCGCTGTAGTTGTGGGGAAGGGCTTAGCACTCTGTGTTTTGCTAGAGTGTAACCTAAACAGGAAAGGAAGGAACTTAAAAATGCTATGCACTACAACCTTGTTCTAAGCCTACAATCCTCTTGGAACCCTCCTAGAAAGATAAGGCAACATATAATGGAACTGACAATTCAAGTTTCTGGTCTATGTAGTAAATCCCCATCCAGATGTAAGATATATCTAAATCATACAAAATTTAAAAAGGGGTGTAAACCACTGAAAAAAATCCAGTGGGGTACAGGAAAAATTTAAATTGTAGGACAGCAAAATGAAGCCCAAAATACATTAAACTAAAGCAGTAATGCATGTAGTAAGACAGAGCTAAAGTTATATAGAATGTAGGAATAGGGCAGCAGTAGGATAGACCAGCAAAGGACTCCACCACTCAGGCTGAGGCAAGACACCACCAGAAAAGAGACCAGCAAGGGCAGCTCTACCTAGCCACCACCAGTACAAAACATTCAACTGCAGATCCCTTTCCCCAAATCCACTCTCCCCTCCCCCATAGTGCAAAATCACTGCAAGGTGGAAGCACTATCCCCCTAAATAACCACCCATCACAGGTGGGGGTGGTGATTTGTTGCTTAAAGTCCATTCGCAAACTATGTGCATATCCCTTTTATCAGGACGGCGTTGCTTAGACAAAGTTTATGTGCTGCCACACATGGGACTGCTGGCTCAACACGGGTCTCAGTCCCACCCAGTCACATTACACTGACACTGGGCCAACCAGTCCTAGTACTGTCCCCTGTAGCGCCAGGCGTCTAGCAGGGCAGCTACTAGATTGCCAATTTTTTTAAAAGTCTGAGGTATGACTTGGCCGGGATGTGAATCACTGACCTCCTGCCTTGGAAGCGGACGCCTTAACCACTACACCACCGAGGCGGTCCACAGAATGGTGGGGGAGGGAAGGTTGACTAGGGTTTTTTTTAAAAGTAGCCTAATAATCTTTTTAAACTTTTCATTCATTTTTTGTGTACATTCTTGTATTCGGGTTTTAGACACTGTCACATACCAGTGCTGTGTGGTGTGCTTATGTGTATATGTACACATCAACACTTCCAGATTGTGTGTTCTAATAAATGTGTAGTCACATGTAGGTTCTCTTCCGGGAGCATACCCACTGCACCTCCCCAGATGCACATGCATCAGCTGTAATCAGTGTTACCTTCCCCTACTTAATATCTCAAACTTGGCATTTTGCACAGAAAAACCTCCCCCATGGTGTTCATTTATTCTGGCCATGCAAGAGAAACAGGCATACAGCCTGGTGGCTAGAGTATCTTACTGGCTGTTAAAAAATATGAAGTGCATTTGAAGAGGGTATTAAACTGTGACAATTCTTAAACATCACATTCACTCACTGAAAAAACGCTAGATTGAAAAATGTTTCTTTAAATCCTGCATCATATTTTATTGCATTCTAACTGCAAACTATGAAATACTTTGATAGAACAACACTTTCATTTAAACATTTACAAATACAGTCTTGCATTTTTTTTTGTGGAAATAAATGTACATACCCTTTATAATTCTACTAAAAGTATAACGAAAACTCCAATCGTAAGGAGTTAAATATTTTCTTAATTCCCCTTTCTTCTAGACTATGCTAACAAAACAATTTTATTTTAATAAAAACCTCCATCACACTCTGACTGGGAAAAAACCTGTATCTTACTACAGTTGGTATTAAATACAGGTCATAGAAAATAGAGTTTGGCCATAAGTTTCTCATTTTTAACAAAAATTTTCAAGATTTTCTAATTCATAAATTTTATAAAGCAACAGGTTTTCTCACAAAATAATAAACATTGTATGAATTGATTTCATTATAACACTGTTCTTTCTTAACTCTAAAACTGAAAGCTACCCCTCCCCCCACTCCCGAAAAAAGAGGAGAAATAGTGGTACTTCAACTAATGACTGCCCTAGTCAATGATGTACTTGTTTAACGACAGGTGACTGCAGCGAGAAATTGCCTTAACACATGCTTTGGTTAACAATGCGAGCCGTAAGCCTGCTCTGCACGTTTTTGCATGCTACAGGGTCACTGATTGCAATTTTTCTCAAAGCCCCCATTTTGGGGATGGAACAAATTAAATGATTTCCTATAAGCTCTAATGGAAAATCGTGGATGGATTAGCGATGGATTTGAATAACGATCATTCTGGAACAGATTCCCAGCATTAATCAAGGTACCACTGTATTTGAGAGCCATAGCCACCCAAAACAAAGGAGTTCACACTAATAAATGCTGAACTCCCTGATACTCATGTATGATGCTTGATTTAGATCCATGTAGGCTTCAAAATTATCCTTTTGCAACTTCATCTTCTCGGAGATGCCTCCCAAATGTGCCCTCATTCTTCTACTATCCTTGCTGATAAGCACCGCCATCTACTTGACACCTACTCACAGTTACATGCATACTATTATCAAAGATCTTGGAGACAGATCTTTGCTATTTTGTCCAGTCAACACAGCGGCATGCGATAAAGTCCCTTCTTGATTCTATCAATACAGACTTGCATTTCTTAAAATTTTTTCAGTACATTACAAAAATTCCCATAAAATGTATTCATGAGGCAATATCCCTTCCTTCAGGCACTGACGATCTTCATTTTGACAGATGAAGCAAATGTTGATAGTATCAGCAGCACTTATGGGCATAATTTTTAAGAATATCTCTGAGCATTGTTGTGTTTGATATATGCCTAACTCCTTCCATCAGTCAGTCCAAAGGTCAGTAATAGTGGCGGAACATGTATTAATTGACTATAAATTATCTTCCAAAAACAATTGTATGAATTTTCCCCATGACTTACTCAAGTGGTAATTTTGCTTGGGTACCAGGGTATATTTTAAAACTTACAAAATACATCTTTTTAAATGCACAACTGTGACCTTCCACAACTTTCTGCTTTCCCCAATTCGATCTGACTTTACAAAATATTAGCATGAAAATTTATGTGTGGATAGCAGAAATGTTCATTCAAACAACAAACACAAAAATGAACTATATTTTGGTTTCTGTACAAATGTGAGTCACAAAGAGTTAGTCATTTCCCTCCTGTGTAAAATTTTAAACAAGTTATTTCACTAACATAAAATGGCATGTGGTGACGTGAGTGTTCAGCATGCATACATGTCGATGCACATACACATATCTGCATGCACACAAATACACACAAGCAAACAAAATATAAAAACAGTTTATCCATCACTTGCCCAGAGCAAAATCTGCAAAATCTATTGCACTGTGCAGTTGCTGTATGCTGCTGCAAACAACATGTAAACATACACATCACTTTTGTGAACACTGCTCAGAACAGTGAAATCTTGTCTACTTGTGTCCCCTCCAAAAATGTCTTGGACATGAAATCTGAGCAAAGCACAGAAAAATACATCAAAGAGGACAGGACTGTTAAAAAAATGGTGGGAAGTTGAATTTTGTGATCTGCTGTCTATCTCCCCTTTAAAACTACTACACATTTACATAACATTTTAAACACTGCAGTTCAAATGCAGCTGTTTCTTTTGTACATCAGTATTTTGACTTATTTCCAAGATATGGTGTTTTGAAGGCATGTTAATAATACCATCTATGCAACTTGCTAAATTCAGAATGTATATGCAGGTATGAAAGTTGCAGAACACCTTGGAGTCCCGCAACATTCCACCTGGTATGACTTTTGAAAAACAGTTTTGTGTTGCTCAGGTGGATGAGTTGTATCCATGTAATATTTACCTGGAACCTGCCCAAAAACTTGCGACAAAACAAGATTAAATAAGTTTTTGTGTCTAGAGACAACCTTTCCATCATCTTCCTGGAGAAGTATGTGCAAGATATTCTTCATGCCAAGTTCACTTTCTTCTTTACAAATGCTCATCCTTTATAAAACTTGTACATTGTTCTTCACCATCATCGCATGAGGTACGTATTAAGTGAAACATGGGGGGACTGAACTAAAAGTAATACAAGTATGTTAAGATTTTATGGCATGAAAGTTAACACAACCCTAGTGGTACCTGAGCAGACACTTTAGAAAAAGTCACAGACCAGAAATTTATTTTTTTAAAGTGATATCCACATCCAAAAGAAATGTTTGTGTACCATGGTAGCAGGACTTTCAGACAGCCCACAATTGTTATATTTACACTGAAAGGTCATTCCTGCAGGTGTTCTTGCTTTCTCTCTCTCTCTCTCTCTCTCGCACACACACACACACACAAACACCAATGACGACTTTTAGGTCCGAGATTTGGGGTTTTAGAGAATATGGAGAGTTGGAACAGGTGCACATCAAGGCTGCTGGATGAAATGGGAAAAATAATATTGCAGTGGGTGAGTGGTAGATTTCCTACGTTATAGTGGTGCATGTAGTTAAATATTGGTGCCAACTGTTGTGGATGCCCAAGCACAGATACCCTAAACAGTGTTACATGTTATTCCAACATGATCAGGCATGTTTGACAGGAATGGACGAACAGTTCAGCTGTTCCAGGATCCCCAATGAGTTAAGAAAATTTAGCGCATATTTTCTATTTACAGTTTGGATCAATGGTTATTTAACATGACCACATAAACACAAAAATCCATCAACACTGTCTGCTAATAATATTATCAAAGCTTCAGACACATCAATATTTGGCCAAATATTCTTTGTTAGAAAAATCACAAGATGAATTAGAATTCTTTAATAGCAACTGGAGTGAATTAAGGTGACACTCAAAACCAAGAACAAAGTCTTTGTCTAAAGCACTTTAAGAAATAACAGCTAAAATTGTCAATAAGGTTGATAATGGGAAATGTGGTTATAAGCAATTTATTGTGACTATTCTCCGTAGATTCACCCATGCCAAGCGGCACATGGCGCAGTTAATACACAACTGTTATCAGCGCTGAATATTTCACTGGCCCATTACAAAACCACCTTCCAGCACCAGAAAACTTGAAAATTCCCCCTCTTCTGCAGACACTGTGCTCAGATTTACAAGTGGCACAACTATGTGCGAAAATCAAAAAGGACATACCATCCAGTTCCCATCTTTTCTGTAACACTTTCACACAGTTCTCACACCACACCACCACCATTTCTTCTCATCACATTTGCAGAAAATTTTTCTATTCTGTCCAAGATGTAGAGCAGTCCCTGCCCCCAACCCCCCATGTTGACCTCCTTTTCTCTGAGCACAGCATCAACTAAGGGGAAAGTCAATGGAGGGGGAACGTCGCAACATTCTGAAGCAGGGCTTACAGACAGGAACTGCCCTGCGGGAATGGTGACCAAGTAACCCTGTGTTTGTGGAAATGCACCGGGTGCAAAAGACTTCTCCACATCTCCAGCAGTGAAACTGAAAAATCATGAAGAAACTAACCAATCTGAATGTCAACATATACAGCAGACATTAAATTTCTTTTTCAAGCCCTACATAAAAGGTGACAACTTTTTAAAAATCACAAAACAATCGTTAACTAAGTATAAACCATTTGACGTAATTTGAATGAAAAAGGAGATAGTCACATGAGATAAACTGTAAAAATAAAATGTCCATAGCCTCAATGTTGGATTCGAGTTAAAGTATTTGTAATGTGTGATGACCAACTAAATAGTTGTACACGTATCCTGTAAACTGTGACAACCTCCAACTTAGGAAAGACTAAATATTTCAATACAACAATACAAATTTATTTCATGATTTCCTGATAACTGAAAACACTGTCATTAACTTTTGAATTAGCAGACCTTTAGACTAAGCACCTTTAATATGACATTACCTTTTTAACATAGTAGTCAAATGGAATAGCACAACTGCAGGTCAAGACACTTCGGAACGATTTCCACTCTACAGCCACGCTCCTCATCTCCAGGTCCAAAAAGTCATCTGTAAGTGTTTCTGTGCTTGGAGAGTGGGCAATGGAGACACCGTTTTCACATGCAGTTTCCTCGAATCCTGACCTTGACAGTTGTGACCCCGACTCATCAAAACCCGATTCTGAGTCACTTCTTCCATGGCTGAAACCGATCTGCCAGAATCATCAGTAAACTGTGTGAAATAAACCTCATTCACAAAAGCCATTAATTAAACAAAATTAATACACAATTAATACAACCCTGCTAATTCATGGCAAAATTGTGTCTAATTTTAAAAGAACAGTAGCACAGCACATATACATGTATCCATCATACATTTTCATAAGATTTGTATACCATTAAATAAGATTAAAAGTTTCTGCAAACCTCTGGAGGAAATCGCCCATTCACCATAAGATCCGCCTCCAAGGAGTTGGTGGCATTTGAATTTAGAGTCAGGCAACTAAGGCTGTCTTCGGCAGCACCTGTTGCTATGTCCGACAAGGATTCAACAGACAAGAAACCTTGTAATTTTCGCTGCACTACCTCTTCTGGCTTGTTCAGCAATTTGCAAAGCTGCTTGATCCTCTGGGGATAAAAAGAACACAGAGTAACATATATTTGTACATGCTTGTACACAGTCAACACGAACACACCCATTTTATTTTCTTGTACTGTATAATGAGAGGAAAATTAGTACAGTATGACCAAACTTCATGTCTCTCCCTACCACACCCTACCCATCCCCACAAATACAAACTTCTAAATAAGTGCACCAGAGAGGGGTAGTTATAAGAATGACCATTATATTTCATGGTCAGTGGAGCCAAACTTGTAGGTAAAATAGCAGCTCCTCAGAAGGGGGAAGGAAGGTTGGGGAAAATCATAACCAGCTTTAAAAAAAAACTGCCTGATTACCAATTTGTTGCCTATGCCAACAACAAAGCTTGCTGTGTCTTTATAATATTAAAGGCGTTTTGTGTCTCTTCAAGTGATCTTCATATTTTGGGAGTTTGAAAGCAATGTTAAGTACTGGTTATATTGATTTCTTGATTACTTCACTCTTTCAGCTTTCTTGATTTGCTTAGTACTCTCTCTTTTTCTCTCTCTCTCTCTCTTGCACACACACACACGAGTACACAGTTGCTACTAAAGGCTTGTGGATTTGGATGCTGCACATACTTTTGCTGCATGTAGCACCTGTTTTCAGGGATTACCACTGAGAACTTTCTTTCAGTAATTTGATTTCCTCCACCTTTTCTTTTCACCAAGAACTCTGATCATCTCTCCCATTACCCCATCATGTGATAGCCCTGAGTGCTGGCTAGATGTTAAACAATAAACAACAGTATCAAACTCTTTTTTCTCTTAAGGCTGAAGAGTACACAAGAGAAGAAAAATGTATGTGCCTTTTTTACCATTTCAAGCTGTTCAATGTGTTCCATCATAGACAGTGTGTGGTCAACAGTTGTAGCAAGAATATCCATCATATTTTCACGAGGGTGGATGCCGTTTTCAAACCGGTTGTACAGTCCACGCCAAAATCTACAACAATAATATAATTTTATTTCAAACATTCCTGTCCCTAACAGAGGATGTTACAAGTCCTAAACCATGACACAAAATAGGAAACTGCAAATGAAAATAGCATCCCGACACCCCCCAAAAAACCCCCCATTCAACAAAACAGGAAGAACAGAGCTCAGGGACTGGGATAGATATTCCAAAAAGACATTTGTTTTCAGAGCTGAAGGCCTGTAATAGAAAAAAAAACTGACCAAGACAGGAAAAGAAATGGGGACAAATGGGATAGCTTGTAACAGGGTGCACTTGAGAGTTTACTGATGGATATTCACAAAAGAAATTTGTTTTCCGAGTTAAAAGGCTGTAATTTTGACACACCAGAAACAGAAAGTGGCAAGGAAATCCAAATGTATGAACTAGGACTTGAAAATGACAATAAGTGGAATCTTGGTCAAGAGTGGAGGCTCCCATAAGCTGAGCAATGGGATCATGGACAGGGTGTGAATGAAAACAATAACATATTCAACCAGCCTTAAAGTCGATGCTGGCAAGAGCAAAATATTTAAAAGTGCACTGGCAGACTTGCCAGCAAATTATCTGGATTATTACTGTTTTATGCATTTTTACATAACTCTTTGAATAGGCTATAACCTCTAATACCACAGTACCCAACACTAAGGCCTCACGAGAACAACCATTTAAAAAAAGTTTCCCATGCTATAGGTTCTTACCTCCCCCAAGCACTTCCAAGTTCAAATGAATGAACTCCCTTACATGTCTGGCATACGATTAGTGTATATGATCAGTGGCCATTTTGTTCTTAAATACTCAACAGAGTGGCTCTGAACTAGATTGAAGGCTGCTGCCAAAACTCAAACTGTTTCAGGGAGTGGCAGAGAAAGGATCCAACAAAGAATTTTTGGCCATACTAAGTGTGTTTTAGTCCCATATTTGAGAACAGTTTAGACATCAAACCAACCAGTAATTTTCTGCACTGCACTGGATAATAATAACAATAATAATACCCTAAATATATCAAACTACCACATGCTGTACAGATCCAACAGATCTGAAACTGAATGAGATCTATGATGATTACACTTCTCTTTTAGTTCATACAAGGCAGGTACATCTCTGTGCAATATTAACCCAATGACAGTAAACTAGGAAACTAAAGAACTTCTTCTGTTGGTTATCATTACACATTATTTGTACACAAAGAAATAATAAATGGCCTTCCATGTCTCCTTCATGTTACATTTTGGAGGTGTTGTTTTCTCTGTCTACTGACCCGAGGGATTTAAAAAGACTATACATGACTAACTTTCTTTTACTGCTGATCATAAGAGATACAGACAGACTACACACTACACACGCAGAAGCCAATGCAAGACAGCATGAACCCGTCATATTCAAGCAACATGAATCATTGCTTAGAGCAGAAAGAACTTATCCTTGTTTCTCTCATGTAAGTGTCATGAAACTTAAGAAAAATCTTGATGTTTTCTAGAAACTAATGAGGACAACCACTTCCACCAGCATGTCAACACAACAAATTACTTGGGTTTTTTTTTTTTACTTCTGTCTCACTAACTGCCACCGAAAAAGAAAATAAAAAGGTGAGGAGATGCAATGTTTCCTTACTTTATGGACTGTGGTCCAATGTTTGGTTTCAAAATGGCTGAGTTGACTTCATGCTCCTTCTTGTACAGTGGATTGACGTATTCCCGTACATGACGATGTATGTAGCCCCACAGCGAATACGTCCTTTCTGATAATCTGCAGCAAAAAAACACTGGAATTAGTAGAACAGAATATGCACGTGCATGACTGTATACATCGGTTGAGAAGAATAAATATATCATATAATTTCAACAATTGTTTGCTCTCATCATCTCTCCTACTACCGTATTCACCGTAAATCCAGCCGATCCTTCTCACAGTTGCCGATGAATGTGCCGAACTGGCAGGAGTAGGCGTGGTCAAAAATAGTCAGTAGAAGCCGCTCATTGAACTGGAAGCAACATGGAAACTGCTGCATGATCTGCCACACGCAGTCCAGGAACTGAGCAAAGACAGGCGAGACTTCTTTGGCATCAACACTGTCCAGATAACCACACCTGTCCGTGAACTTGTGACCAAAGCTCAGCCATTCTTTCTCTATCAGCGCCTGCACAAAACGTACAACATTATAGATACTGTGTGAAAATTAAAACAAGCTCACAAACATTATAATTTTTTGTCATTTGGTGTTTTACAGTCAGATGTTCCACCCAAGCCATGATCAACATCCAGCCCTGCACACAGGTCCCAACAAAAAGAGGTAACATCTGGGCTGAACCCATGGGTTAAAATTTTCACTTCCAATTAATTGTGGTGCCACCCCTCGTTAAACACAGTAGTACATACATGCAGAACAACAATTAGGCAGAAGCAAACCTCATCATCATATTCACTGTTTGCACTTGCCAATCACCACATACAAGTACCTGCATGTGTGTGCATGAACATATTTATGTATATATGTGTGTGGATCAAGCTGCCGACACTCACCATAAAACCAGGGATGGTGCGGTAGTATGGATCCAGAAGAAGTCCTGCCAGAGAGCATACCTGGGCTGTTCTGTCCCAGCCATCAGAACAGTGCACAAGCACACTAACGCCATCTGATATTGCCTAAAAATCATGTCAAAGGTAGGCAGATCACTTTATACCTCTAAAATGCACAGGTACAAGCTAGAATGGTTATGTTAGCAGCGGAAAAAGTGGTCATTGCCACAATGGCAATGTTAAGCATGGTTATTTGTCTGAATATGTTTAACTACCTGCTCAAGTGCACAAGTTAAAAAAACATACAGTGTAGATACTTCTTATGAATTTTATTATCTTCTGTTAATTTCACACAAGTATTTTAAATGGAAGAGCTAAAAGCTTCCTAAAATAATGTAACCACTGTCAGAACACATTGTTGGCAAGAAGTGTCTACACATATCTATATCAAGAGCAGTTATATAAAACTTGAACCCAAGATAAGAAAGATGAATTCTATTTCTGTAGGACACGCAAACCAGAAATTTAAGACATTACATTGGCAATGAAGACACTTGTTTCTAAAATGGCTGCAATGTGTTTTAGCCAGCCACTATTCTCCAATCCTGACAGGAAAGCACTCATAGAAGGATTCTTTAGCTCACAAACTGGAAAATAAAACACAAAAATCACAATATAAGGGCTTTTGAAGCACCCTACCAAATTTAAAGGGTGAAACTAAATGTACAAGTGAGAGAAGATTTTGTGTGAACTTGAAACTGGAAAAATGGATATAATCTCTGTGTGCTTATGTGGAAAACAGTTTTAAAGAAATCCTTCTAGTTTTGTACACTAAACAGCTGCTAACACGATCCCCAAAAATAACACCACAAAACACACAAACAAAACAAACAATGCTGCCAAATAAAACAATGGAACATTCTAATTTACCATAAAAGATCATTTTTAAAAGCCACCTTTACCTTCAACAAGTTTTTGAAGACTGCTCCTCATAATGTGAATGTTCTCAATGCCCAGGAACTGAAATTTCATGTTGGCATAGCAGCTCTCATTCTCATAACCCTTGCCTTGCGCTTTGTTAAACATGGCATTGATCTGTAGGAAGGAAAATGATACGCTACTGAGCAGAAGCACAGATTACGCACGGCTGGCTAAGAAGTATCAGATGACACCACCACTGCTTGGTCTTCATCTTGGAGAAAGCCAACAAGTTCAGTGGATCATACTCTGGATGTCTCCCAGCAGACTGTGAATCCAGTATGATTATCCATTCATGCATACCAAGGAGGCAAGGAATCTTGAAAAATGTTTCACCTGGCTAATTAGCTCTTCACAGAATTCTGCCACTGCCCTCTCAGGTCAGTGCTGTTTCACTAAAGCTCTATGCTTATGACATCATTGGTACTTTTCAGATTTTCCCTGATGTAAAGCAGCCAGCCATTATGAAACTAAAATATCCACCACCACCACCCACCCCCAACCAATGCCCCTCACTCCAAAACACAGTTTCTGACTACATTCTCGGTTTTAAAATATCTAAAAATTTCAGAGGAAAAAAGCATTATCTTTCTGAGTTGCATCTTGGCTCTAACAAAAAAAAAACAAAAAAAAACCAACCCACGTTCTTGCAACATTCTTCCACTTCGCTTATCGTAAAAAGCTTTGGCCTTTGTTCTGTGTCAGACTGTACTACTTCACCCAGTGCCGGTTCCCACTAAACCCTTGACAGATTCACACACTGATCTTTCCAACCCTTCAGGCTTACTGGAGGGAAACGAAGCAGTTTTCTCCCTTTAACATTCTTCTATATCCAATTGATCTAAATGTCTTTCTGGATGCAACAAGGTCTTATGTGCAAGACTAGAAGAACCTAAGAAACAGTCAAGGGAAGTCTCAAGTCTTGATAAAGATCAAAAGCTGAACTTCTTAACAGCATCACTTTTAACGAACCTGGCATATTACCTCACTCAGAACTCTCCAGATACACACTGTACATTCTTCATGTCGCTAATAAAATTTTTCACCCATCTTATTTCTATAGATTTTTCATGCTGGAGAGAAACTAGCTTGACTCGACTCCAACAGTGTACAAAACCGAGAACAGTATGGTGAAAAAGTCAAGACATTAAATTTTTGTTTCCCTGATTCCCACCCAACTGTAGCAACTACTTTAGTGTTGTTATAGCAACCTGCTATATCACGTTTTTTTTAAAATGAGAACATTTGCTTCATGGCAAGACCTGCAATTTTATAAGAGTTGTGAACATTGACATGTTCTTTAGTAGTCACTCTGGAACGACAGAATGGGCTTTTAAAGTCCACTCCAGCATGTCAGTTCTCATTGCAATAGTCCTTGGCTGTGCCTCAAAATGTAATTATCTCCAGCCCTCCTCCACTGACCCTTGAAACTACTGCTTTCCCTGGATAGCGACTTCCCCTCTAGCGCCACTACCCCACTGCTGTTTTCCTTTCTATCCGCGCTTGCCCATGGTTATGCTACTGAACATACAAGGAGAAATCCCTGTCACTGCTGTTACTCAGTGGAAGATCTGTGTGCGTCTTCCCTGAATGTGATTATCACATCACTCTACTTAAACCCTATGCATTAACTGATTAAAGAAAGAAAATCATGCAATTGCATGCTATCTAAAGGCTTAAAACTCCCTTCTTTGCTTACAAATGACATTTCAGATTAATCTGCAATAAAATACAAGTGAGTTATATTTTTCATGCTAAATTCAACCACTTTCAGTGTGATAAAAATATTTCCAACAATAACTAATATAAGTTTCCAAAAAAAAGTCTGCACTGAATATTTTAGGACTGACACAATGGGTTTTTTTATCACGAAGAAAGACTGAATAAAGAGCACAAGATTTTTTGTTTAAAAAGTAATGACTGATGTCATACACTCAAGAAGCTTAGATCAGAAAAACAACAGCCATGCAGCACCAAAATTGGAAGCAAGACTATTAAGTCAGTACGTCAAGGGAGTTAATCAGGTGCATGGTCCTCAATCTTCTTCTGTCACAGATGTCCCTGTGAGAAAGTGCTCTTTACCCTCAAGCAATTTTCAGACTCATTTCCCAAGTTCCCACTAACTGTGAACTGGCATTTCCCTGGGACTAGTTAATCACAGAAATTACACCAGTTCCTCAACGGAACAGCCTGCTGCATTACTGAAGGTTTCCTTCCTTATACAGTACACAGCAGAACTCCAATACAGTGAATAACTTTTTATCTGGGAAATGCACGTCCCAGAACAGCATAACTGGCATACAACTGTGTCATTTCAAGATTCCTTCAAATAAGATTCCTACCAAGTCAACAACAGCTGTTACGCAACTATTTAAAATACGGCTGATTCTGACTTAAGAACTCTTGTTGCCTAGTTTTTAAAGGTGTCACTCTGATAAATCCAGTGAACAGCACATGCTGAGTAAAATGAAGGCATGGGAAAAAATATGACACACTGATAAAAATATAAATGGCAGGGTTAAAGACGCTCTGACACATACTAAGTACACATGGTACTTCCTACATGCAAGAAAACATGCTTGCACGATCTAAATTTTAGAAACATAGGACTTTTGTTTCTGCTGGGGGAAAATCTTGTAGCTACTCCATGATGTCAAGAGCAAGGTTGGCAGATGAGAAACCATGGCTTGTCCTTTCGCTGATGTCATCACTGTCGTGCTAATCTCACTGATATCTCGTTCTGCAGAGCGCACTACTAGACCATGGGATCATAGTGATTTAAAAACATTTTACCATGGGAGACACACCTATCTAACATCCACATGAATTGTTTTTAAACCAAAGCCTTATGTACAGCGAGGTGTTAAATCTTAGCTGGGATAAATGTGTTTATTTAGTGTTTTAGAAGAATTGCACAGTATGTTTTGGTTTAATGGCTGTGTCACATTACCTTTAAGATTAGTCAGCTATTCTTGTAAACTGTGCAAACTGTTTCATTCCACTCCTCAGATGGAAGGGAGAAGACAAGATGGTTCAGAATAAGACAGCAAACAGGATTTTAAAAATAAAAAAGTCCATCTAAGAAAAAGACATTCTGCAATCAGTTAAAAAAAACTGCAAGAGATGTACTGCCATCCTTACCTTCGGCCGCGTGTCCACAACGTACATGAAGGTTGACTTTGGGTTGGATTTAAGCACTGCATCTAGTAACTGCTCGTCCTCCATGCAGCGAGCACTAAATCCTGACAAGGGCTGGCTGCAGCGTGTCACAGCAGCCTTCAGTACAAAGGGAAGATCAAAAACATCAAAGGCTTTAATGAAAGTCATAAGATGACAAACCCCCCCAAAAAAAAACAAAAATAGAAACAAATAAACAAAAGCATTAGTAGAAAGCAGGTTGACTGGGTAACCTATGCAAAATAAAAGCATAGATATTTGCCAACATTTATGTAATAAGCAAATCAATAAATATCAAGTTTTCCCAATTCTTCACACCAAAACTTTGATCTTTATATCTATTACTTGTCAGATTTATTGTTTTAAAGTTAATGTTGTTTATTTTGTGCAAGTGCTGCCACCAAAAGAGAACCATTCATGAAGGTTTCTTGCCCTCTCTCCTTTCCTGTGTTCCAAAATACCAGGTGTATGGAAACCCTTTATTGCAAATTCTCGATGACACTCTGGGTCTAACCCAGGGACACTGACAGGCAGAGAATCAAAAGGTGCCGCCTACTTATTTTGGACACTTTGGTTACCATCCCAGCAGTTTTTTTGTGCCAGAAGCAATGATTGGCTGCATTGATTCTGCCAACCCTGCTTCTAGCTTCAAAAGTAATCTTCCAGAAGGAGAGATCTCTCTCTCTCTCTCTCTCTCTCAACCGATCTTAAGGTATGCCCACAGGAAATGAGCTTGGGATGCTGCCATTTTGCCGGTGTTAAACGGACTCTGAGAGGTTCTATTAAAACCAAAAAGGATGACATCAAAACACGTAAGCACGCTACACAGTGTGTTGGCAGGACCCTTAATGATGCCAATAACGCCCCATTCTGTGAAGGTAAAAACTGCAAAATCCTGGGAAAGGTAAGGAGGAGGGGCAGGGGAGGGGGCACAGACTGGAGGAATGAAAAAAGGAAAGATGGAAGGAATGCAGGGCAACATCTTTTAAAGCACATAGCATCAAGTAAACAACAAAACAACTCCCATTAAACTTTCACAGAGTGGCATTGTAACAAAATTTGTGTCACCTCACCAGTGTTCCAGCTTTGTATATGTGTGTGTGGGAAGGAGGTGGGGGTTGGAGAAGAAAATTCACACCACCAAGCACTGGTTTTTTAACAACTTACCTGATTCTCCCTGTGCAGGTAGGACAAGGCGGGCAGGCGGCCACGACTGCGAAACTTGGAACTGCCCACTAGCATTGGCGTAGTTGCCGAAGAAGGGACATACAACAAGCTGGGATATGTATCACAGAGCTGGAATGAGAAATGTTTTTATTTACAACTGATTTTATGACTATTATTTACCAGTCAGATAAACTCATAAAGATATCTAAAAAATCAGTGACTGTACGCTGTCACCTCATGGATTGTCTTTGTTAGGACAAGCATGGCTAATGCCTGCTGGGTAACTCAAAATGACTTTGCCTGTTTTTAAGATTAAAGAGGTTATCTCCTCTTTTGGATTACTCACTTCATATGTTTTGTTCAGATGTGTGTGTGTCCAGTGTTCAGAAGGACACCCCATTCGGAGGTATTCTGATTGAATATCAAACATGCCCCAGCCAAAACTTTTCTCCCAGCTGTCTGTAGCAGTGAAATGAAATGCGTACAAATCCTCTATGCTCCCTAAACCAAAAAAAGAACTTGAATTAAATCTTCATCAGTTTGTTTTTCCTCTGCAATGAATCTCAGAAATAAATAATTTTGTAAATATTCTGTGTTACAGTAAGACTGAAATAGTTCAACACATCCCATTATCTGTAAACATGTTTTTATAACCCTGAGCTGAGTGAATATATTTCATTTAACAAGTGTTAGGTACCTACTGATAATCATTGTATAACTGTCCAACAACTATGTGTGTAGTCAGTTACTGACTTGATAACTACCCCTTCATGTGACTCAACAGTCGGATCAATAAAAGCTCTAACCCAAACTCTCTCTCTCTCTCACAAACACACAGATGCATGCAAAATGCATGTGCATGATTTTCAGAAAAAGCAGAGAAAAGTAAATACAGCAAAACCTGCAAGTAGCGTTATGTTTTCTACATGTGTGGATACAATACATGCATGCATGCTCACCAGGTCTGGAGAACTCTTGTAGGGTAGTGTAGATATCATGGCAGTCACGCTCACGAGGCAAGACAAATGTGACACACATGAAGTTCTTGCAGCGTACCTGCAGGGGTGAGCCCCCTGTGCTCAGTGGCTGCTTCTCCACCTGGGCGATATGCATGTGCTGGATCTGAAACACAGGCCATACTTCCTGAAACACAGGCCATGCCATGATTCCTGAAACACAGGCCATACCATACTTCCTGAAACAAAGGTCATGCCATAATTCCTGAAACACAGGGCATGCCATACTTCCTGAAAACACCTTGTTGGTGTTTTATGCCATGTCAGCAACAGAAGCTATGTTGCTGTGGGACCGATGCAAAATTAAAAGGCTTGAAAATGCTAAAATCCTCAAGATGTGAATAAATCCAAATTTCTTAGCTAAATTTGTGTTTCTTTAACAATACTTACCATGACCCAAGTTCTAGTTTAGCGAGCCCCTGCTGCACCTCCCTAACAAACAATTACAGTAACCCATCCCTGGTAAGGCCCCCTCCACGCATGCGCACACCCAACACACATCACCTGATGTGGACAGCCAATCGGTATGAGCCTATGTTTTTCTAATGCTCAGGGATGGGCGGTGAGGAGGGTGGGCACATGATGGGTCATGGGAAGTATTGTTACAGAAACACAAATTTAGCTAAAAAATTTCATTTTCTTGTCACAATAGTGTACCATGACCCAAAGTGCTGAGTAGCACAAAAAGGAGGTGGGGTCCCCACACAGAAAAAACACTTACCAGGGCTGGGAGGACGTAGAGCCCCACAGTAGTTTGGTGGTAACAGCCACCGTGACCCCATAACGCCCGTCCTTCCGGCGGTCGGAGACTTCCCGAAAATAAAAGTTTATAAATGGATTTTCTGACTGCCGGTAGGCTGCGCGGAGCACGTCCGACAGTGAAGTGGACTGGAACACCGCCAGAGAAGCAGCCCACGCTCTCACTTCATGTGCTCTGGCAACACGTAAGGGCAAGAGAACTGAACATCCCTGCCTCGTGTCCTCCAAGGGATAGCAGTTTGGATCCATTGTACGGTGGTGGCTCTCGAATACTCCCGGTTTAGGCCAGCCTGTAGTGAGAGGAATAAGTGTCGCAGTGCGGCACCACCCAGGTGGGCTGTGCGCTGCCGATACTAATGCATGACCGAGATGGGACAGTTAGGGTCGTGAGGGTCAGAGGAGAACCAAGGCGAGAGGCGTAATAACGATGCGAGGGGAGGGGTCCCCTGGCCACTGGTTTTTGGCCAAACACTCCAGGAGGAATGAAAGGGAAAGCGAGGCATCCCTGCTCCACCGGACGTCAGCAGCAAGCCCTGAAAAACCGTGGACCTCACTGGCCCAGTGGCCAGAGGCAGGCATTGTCAGGAACATAGCAAAGCATCAAGTCCGTGAGGGACGACTGCAGGAGTGGTTCAAAGGGGGCCGACCACAGTCTACAAGGGAAGAGAGGGCAGTGCCTACTGATTTTACCAATTTTCACATGCATGATACTGTCATTATGCACCAGATGACGGACAGAAGGGAAGGCCATCTGTCAAGTGGATGAAATGGGTTTCCACCTGCCTGCATGAGCCAGGCTGCACCAGAACTTACACTTCTTTTTTGTTAAAAGACCCTTAGTTTGCCACCTGAATGTAAATACCGGAAGCGATAGCTAAGTAGGTGATTGGCATCCATCTCAGTTCAGTATGCTTTCCTTTTTAGGACCGATTGAACATTGACGACACGGTTTACTTGAGTTTGCTTTTGTCACTAGAAATGTCCGAATTAGGTAACCATATTGAAAGCGGTGATGTCTTAACAAGGGCTCTATAAGCAGATTTGACGATATTTATACTGACGTTGAACTAGGAAGTTTCCGCAAGAGGCGTACGCTCTGTTGTGCCTTTTTATTCACTGTCTACATGTGCAGCTAAGGACTTTTTTCATCCACAGTATTGAAATGAAGTAACATTCTCAACTCTTTTGTTCGCAGTCTTGAGTGACCGTGTAGCGTCTCTAACTCGTCTTTGACCTTATAAAAGCTCTTAAGTTAACAACAGAGGAACTGAGCCAAGCTACAAACGACATAGACACAGTCAACGGTTTCGGGGCATTACCCCTCCGTCGGGACAATAAACAGATAAAGACAAAAACCAGGCACGTAGTTGAGTGAAGTCAAGTAGATTGCACAGCGTGGGAAGAAACTACTGGGACAGGGCAAACTAAACATTAAAAGGTGGCTTGCTGATTGAAAGCCACTAGAAACTCGTCCACGAATTTGGAAATTAAGTGCATTCATTGTATTGAATAGTCTTTACTGATGGCTATTTTCACTTAACATCCCGGGGAGGAAAAACTTGTTCATCAAAGTTAGACAAAGTTTTAAATGCAGGCGGTTGCATTATGGACTCTTTTTATACGAATGTTCTCATACGACTCGTTGAGCCGTGTAAAACCCCCATTAGTCGAGCCGTATAAACCCGGGATTAGTCGAGCAGTATAACCCTCGCTTTATCCGTCACAGGGTGTACAGGTTGGCCTCGTGGCTGGACTGTGGGCGACATGGATCCAGTCTGCACGAGAGCTCCAGGTATCCGTGCAGCGACAGAATGTCACCTTGTTACTTCTTATGTTCGTATTACAGTAGATGTTAATTTTTAAGGGCTCATTTTCATCCGGCGATTTTTTTTCTCCAAAGACACAGTGTGTGGGTGCACTTTATGTAACGCAGGGCTGACAGCGCCCAAGTTTGCGCTGTGAAAATCGCCCTATTAGCATCAAATTTAATACATAGATCGATCCTTTCTATACCAAATGCCGCCCTGCTATATCATAGCTCCTTTGGCTGAAACTGTGATCACCATTATCAAACCAACTTCTCACGCACACGTTCGCACACATACGTGCACGCACACCCACAGAAGATATAGACGTGCGCGGTCAGGTGCAGAGGCATGCACGCACCTATACAAAAGCTGATGATCTGGCCAGTCTATTTCTCAGCCTTTCTGCCTCGTCCATTCAGTGACCGAACAGGGTTTTATAGCACGTGTAGTCTTGGCACGCTTTATGGCGGCGACTGCACCGTACATGGTCATTGATGAGAGCCTATCTCCAACCATTCATCATCATTTTCTTCATCCTACTGGGCCTTTTCCCTCTCGCCCTTGCTGTCTCCGACGTCTTTAGTATCGGTCATCAGCTTACGTAGAGCGACGTCAGCGCGGCCCAGCCGAAGTTGCCGACGCGTGCTTTATGGCACTGTTTTCTTCCGCCGCCACCTTTCCGGACTGGTGTGACGGGCCTCAATCCTCCCTATCACTTACGGAGGCAGGCGCCTATCGACTGGTCATCAGTCACAGGCCAGTGCTGCGCTGACAGCTGCTCGGATGAGCAAGGTTAATTCCACACTGCTGCCTTTTCCGGAATGACAGCGATGACTGTGGACCAATAATCGCTGTTGACGTCTCCAACACGTAATTAGTTCCCAGCCCGCACCTTCCCTTCGTAGCGGCTGGTAACACCGGGTAGCTCTTTCACAGCTTTAAATATTGAGAAATGACTGCATCATCATCATCATCTACTTCTTGTTCCCCTTCATTGCGATAGGGAGTAGATTATAACAATATGCGTGTTGGGCTGTAAATTACATTTATGCTACATGTAATAGATGCAGTACAGATCAGTATGGAACCTTTCCACGTAAGACAGGTCTGGAAATTGACCTCCAACGCACCCAACAGACTACATCTACATGGCAGGCACTCATGAAACGTTAGGAACGCTGGTTTGAGGCGTCCAGCGCCCAGTTACCCAGGTGCGGAGACGGCATCACCCAAACCATTCACTGTCTACAAGTCACCGAGAGCACAGCAGCCAATCACAGCCGCGCGTGCAGACCACAGGAATTTGACCCTCGACATTAAGTTCGGGGATATAAACCCTAGTTCCAGGGATGCGGGATTAGATTGGAAAGATTGGTGAGGACAGGAGGCCGGGTAGAGAGAGAGAGAGAGAGAGTAGAACTTAACGGCCCAAAAATGTAGGTAACGGTCTCATTGCCGGAGAAGAGAGAGGAGGAGGGACTCCTGACAGTATATTTATGTGGAGGCACAGAACAGCAGGGAAACCAGCATAGAGGGTAGATTCGTTGTCAGCCATCACGCCACTACGAGAACAGCATTGTTAATAAAATATTTTGACGGCCAACCACTCGCTCGTCGTTAAGGCTACAGACGTATGCCTGTCGTAAAGCTTTACGTAATGCATTGTGTGGTCCCCGTGACTGTACATAACAATGCAACGGCTGGCTTTTGGGGGTGTCATGTTACATGCTTTTGTGGTGCCGTGAGAGGCTTCGACAGTGTTACAGGATGACTCTGCGGCTAGCTTCTCATGTAAGTGATGGCGTTACAAGGACTTGTTCAGAAAACTGCACCCTGCATCATTAACACCAGTGCTCAAGTTTAGGTCCATTCAATGGTTAAATGGAACTCGATAAAATAAGTAGGGGTAAGTTGAAATATTGGCCTTGACATGCGCAGACTGAATACGTTCCCTCTCTTCTCTCTCTCTCTCTCCATGTGTGTGTGTGTGTGTGTGTGTGGCGCGTGCACGTGCTGAGTCTCTTTACAGAAACTGACCGAGAGAAGTGATGGAGGGGATGTGAGAGAGCACACCTGTACGTGTTTGCGTGCTTCCTTGATGTGAGCTTTGTTGTTGTAAAGCGCCTTTAAGCCGCTCGGTGCTGCTTCGACAGCCCAGGGTGTGCTGAGCAAAGTGCGGGTTCTCTGCTGTCTGTTCTTTTATGGGTCATTCTGAAAGGACCCATGTCCAATAAGTGGCCTTATAGCTATTCTTGCCGTCTGCAGTCACCACAGTTTCTCCTTTCTAGCTCCCCTTCTGTGTGTTTTTGTGCAGCCAAGTGCATGGGTGTGTCTGCACACAATCTTGCATGCTCAATGTGTGTGGGGGTGTAGCATGGCTTTCTGAAGCAATAACAGACCACCAGACCACCTTTGCTATTGCGTGTCCAGTAGAACTGTCAGCAATTTTCTCTCCAACCGATCTTGTGCTGTTGTGACAGATGTGTGCATGGAAATAATGCCAAGAGAGGATGTTTCCTTCCTGAAGTCCCTTTGGCCTTTTCTGCTGATGGTCCAAAGAACAAAGCGATCTTGCAGTGGTCTGGATTCTTCCATTTTTAATGATTTTCAAAAATGGTCAACCTGCAGAGTATAGTGGCTAGAGTGAAGGCAGTGATACTGGCACATTTCTTTCACTTCTTTGTCTGTCTTATAGTCCTCCTAATTTTTGTTGTTGTTTTATTGTATCTACATACCTATTTGTGTGTTTTGTCCTGAAAATGGGGTAATGCCCAAAAACAGTGACTTTAACTGTCTCGAAGTATTTAACTTGGCCCTAATTCTTTGTGTTGATCTCACATTTCACACTCCAACCAGCAGATACTTGTTTGATTTTTCTTAAGGGATGTGGGTTCATTATCAGGCTGGGTTCATTACTCTTTCCCCCACCCCCTATCCATACCTACAGTCCCCTTTCATGAGACAGCCTTCATGTGGGCAATGTGGGTACCTCCATGCATGGAAGAATATCTGCAAACACTCTTTAAGACCGGGGTTTTTCGTAACTAGAAGCGCGAAACACATGCGCGGCAAATCTGGAGGTGTCAGAACTTCCGCTCCAGCCACTTCGCTATGGGCGTAGCATCAGCGTTGCAAAATTGCTCCCGAAATCTGCAGTGTGTACATTTCTTTTGGAGATGTTGATGCGCACACCGGAGGTTCTGGGCAAAAAGATGGTGATCGTGCATACAAACATTTCGCCGAGAAATATATACTAAATGAGCGTGATAAGTCAGCGAATGTCTCGTTCATTGATAGATTTGTGTGGCAGTGCAGAAACGTTCATGATAGCAAAGTGGGTGTGTGTGTGTGGGGGGGGGGGGGGATTTGCATAAAAGTACACTGTTGAATTGTTTTTGACTATCATACAAATGTATAAGGACCGAGAAGTTATTACGTGGTAAAAGCGAGGCCGGTGAATTTGGCAGGGAAGAATTTTGATTTAGGTGTGGCTGAACTGAGGGAGTACACATTACTTAAATTGAAATTTTAAATAGGCGACTCTTAGCCAGTTCCAGCGCCTGTGCGCACACTGCACGTACATAATTCTATTTTTGTGGGGGTATGTGGACTGGGGATGTGTGTGCTGTTGGTGGTGCATTTGCGAAAGGGGAGTGGGGGGGGGGTAGCGATCTGTGTGTCTTTATGTATTGTCCGTCACATTGTGCGAATGCGTGCGAGCGTTGCCAGCAAACTTGGTAGTTTGTTTTGGCGCATTACAAAATAAATTATTCTTTAATTGCTAATAGTATTAGTTTCTCGTTTACTGCTCAACCAACGTACAGATACTCATAATTTTTTTCATACATCATGCAGCATATGATCTCGTTTCTACAGTCGCACCAAATCCTTACGACGATGGTTGCCGTGCAACAGCTCATTTTTTAAAATTTAAGGCAGGACAAAGAAATAGATGTATTTTTATTTTCCTTTCTACTTCATAACGCTGTTTTATTGTATAAATTTTGGCAATTGCTAGAATTAGTGCTTTACACTGCAGACTGGTAGATGTGTGCCATTATAATTGTTCATACTCAATAGTTAGCAACTTAGATGAGGGAAAGGCAATAAACTAGCAAACTGTAGCAGATCATAATTTTTTTCGTTGAATTCGCTGAGAAATTGCACTGTTATTATTTGATCAATGATATCTAATCAAAAGCCCCGGAATAGAATTTCAGCATTACCTCACACGCAGCAATGACAGTTAACGCCTCGTATTGATCACTCAAACTGTGATGTTCGGGGTTGTTGTGGGTTTGTTTTCACCAAAGTTTAAGAAAAAGAGAATTGTATTATTACTTCTTATTCCTACACGGATACGGCATTGGAAGTAAATACAATTTAAAATGACCGCATCGGGATCTTGTAGCACAGCAAACTCTCGAAATCAGTGTTAACAGCGCTACTCATCTAAAAAAAAGCGATACTTCTCTGCGAATTTTCACGAGCCACAGCTTCTTGATTTTTTCCTTTTTGGGAAATCCATTGAAGGATAAAGACGGGCACTTGTAACTTTTTACAGTACACTGTGGTACCCAACAGATTCGACGAGATTTCTTCGTAGTAAGGGCTGACATAGTGCAGCTACATTACATGCAAAAGAGTCGGTTGGCAAGGCCGGAAGTTCGCTCACTTCCAAAAGTAAAGGGTCATATGCATCCATAATTCTCGGAAAGACCCCAAAGGCGAGGGAGATTTCAGTGTCGACCCTGTCCATGTCAGTTGTGAGATATATTTGTATGTGTACATAGAAGCAAGGAGTGTACAGATAGAAGCGTATCTAAATATTAGGCTTTAAAAAACTGAAATCCGCCTGCATACTGGAAGACAAGTATCATGCGAATGACAAAGTTGATCTGGATCCAGCATTGTTTATTAGCTTATCAGAATCCGGCATAAAAGCCGGAGTAAATATGGCGTACCTGAGCTGTGTGCGAAAGAGAGAGAAAGAAAAAAAGAGAGAAATCTGTATAGGTGCGTGCTTGCATCCGTGTGTGCATACGTGTGTGTGTATTTGTGTTTTCTCTCTCTCTGTGTACCAAATGCAAACAAGACTTTGTTTTATGAGAAAGTGGAAAATGGAAGTTCCTTGTAAGATTTCATTCCAAACGGCAGGATGACATTAACGTGCAATCGTGGGCGAAACGTCATTTTTTAATGGGTGGTTGCGACAGGATGGGGACTTACAAAGTTAATCTGTTTTCAGGCATTTCTAATTAAAAACTTTTTTTTTGGTAAAAGTATCTTATTTCTAACGGAAAAGTTCCTAGATGCTGTGGGTTTGTTCGTTTGCTCATTCCGATCTCCAAAAGCTAGCTCGCGCAACATAAATCGTTCTCCGAGAAAAGTAGATCGAATTTTGACCTAATTCGTTGACCAGGTGACATGCTTTACAAGGCAGTGGGTACGGGTCGTTGTTGGAGGTGAATAAAGCTAGAGCCCCACCTTGAAATTCGGGCACAGAATTTTTATCAATACTTATTCTAATGTAAAACAAGGGAACTGTACCAAGCTAGAAAAGGGACAAAGACGAAGACAATCTACATGTTTCGGGGCACTAGCCCTTCCATCAGGACGACACAACAAAACGACGAAAAAACGAAAAGGAAAAAGACTTATCTGCAGTAGATGGCCTTGCAG
>SMGT01011391.1:194356-218967 GCA_004794575.1 Lanistes nyassanus
GACGAAGGGGTTGGGGTAGTGAGATATTCGAACGGGGGATTGGGGCGGGGGAGGGTAAGAAAGAAAGAGGCTTATCGATCTGCTGGTTCGACGTTGGCCGGAAGCAGTCCTTAATAACTCCCTGGTGCCGCCGACCAACAGCGCGGATGAGACAAGCGGTCTACACGAGATGTTTACTGCGTCCACTTTCACCTCACTCACTAAACGCAGCTCAGCAGTCACTTAGCCCGCTCGCTCGTAACGGCGCAACGCAACAAAGTGACAACTGAGGTTTCATGCAATGCTCGAAGGGACAGCCATCCCTACCATAATGCAAATGAACGCAGCCCATACTAAATCTGTAAATAGGCATTACTAATTTATCTTAGTCGTCATTATACTCCATCTACCTGCATGTATTGTAAGATTATGCACAACATAACTCATGATAACAACATAAAAATACACAATTATCACGCAGATACCAGAAAGAACGCATTGTGTAATGCGCACACGCGTTTTCAAAGTCTTTGGCAATTATAAGCAAGCAAACATTACGTTAAATACTGTCTGCAATGGAAGGCAGAAACGAACATTTTATACTGTGTCCATTTTAAGCTTGAGCCATGGGTAATGTGCGAAGGTGAAAACTATGCTTTTCTTAATAGCAGTGTGACGATTAAATTACTTAAAAGTAGGTCTTATTTTTACCACCATTCTCCCTCGCTACCAAGCATAAGTCAAAACGGCTTACCCATGACTCCCTCTTGCCTTCGTTGTCGACAAAAATAAGATGGGTGGCTGTCAAATACAGTGTTCCCACGGACGGTTGACGAGTGCTGACCCTATCCAGTAGTTTGACGTTTTCAACCTGTAAAGAGATCAAATCAGATCGTTCAGTAAAACTCTCGCTGATGACTTTGTGAAACTTTAGTGCGCGTACCTTAGTGGAATACGCCCAGCTCCTACAAAACGACACAAATAAATTGTTAAATATGCGGAACGGAGCTATGATTGTTGGTCCCCAAACGTGTCTCGCAAATTTGTAAAGAAATAAACCAGTCATACAACACTTTAATTAGAAATTAACGATAGAAGGGGTGAAAAGAGAGTGAGAAAGAAGGAAAGAGAGAAAGAAAGAGAAGGAGAGACCGAAAGAGAGAGAAAGAAAGGACACAGCTGGAATGATCATCGAATAAAATGCACGGCCTGTAAAACTCCAGTGCCACCAATGCCTGGAGCAATTTGATGATACCAGTCTTCCATCCTCTTGCGAATTGTTTGCAGAAAGCAAAATGGCCAAGCGAAAGGAAACAGCATGGATCCTCATGATATTGGACTCTGCACGTCTCTGAAATGGCTAGGAAACCTTTGAGCGGAGCCCCAGGAGGGGGGGGGGGAAGGGAGTATCGATAATGAAAAGCTTCATTCAGATTTAGGTTCCACGCTTTGTCTCACATTTCAACATCCTTTCTCATTTCGTCGACATTCTAAGATCCACTCTAATTTTGTCGACATCCAGGGAAGGTCAGTCAGTCAGTCAGGAAATGGATTCTAAACAGGAACGACATTTTCTGAGGCAAACTCACTGGGTCCAAAGCACAGAGGGCACTAAAATGAAACGCAACCACGAGGGAATCTGTAAAGAGCTATTCCAGCAACTTCTGATGGCATGCTGATGAAGCCAGCACCAATCTGGCAGAGCCGCAAATCCAACCAACCGCCACTTTTCGATTTCTGTTCGAAAGTCCACCTGGGAAAACAGGAAGTGGGAAGGAAAGCACGAAATGTCGTACATGTTCTTCTGTTCTTAAAAGTAATGTCAAACCCCGTTCACTCTGTGTATTTTACGTGCACTCCTGCGTGCAGATAGACGATACAAAAGCACCGTGCAAACAAGCCAAGCAGCAACCCACGAAACTGCGACGTGATCCCCAGCACCCGACTCCTTCCGGCGATACGAGACGCAAGGCAATCATTCACTGCCGCTTAACGTTAACTTCATGCCTTGCTACAGCGTCACAGTGAGCAGTATTAGAGATTCAATTTCTGAAGCACGCTAAATTATTTTCTACTCCCGGGAGGGCTCTCGTGACTCGCGGATCCTCGGTGCAAGTGTAATCGGTGCTGGTTTTCAGTGGGTAAATCTGTGCACACAACCTTTTCTCTTCCACAGAGCTTCGGTCTCGAAGAAGAGGTTACTTGGCGTCATAGACGACTCATCCCCAAACAACAAAACGTTTAAAATATTCGTTACAAACAGTTAATTACAGCACTAGAACTTTAACAGTAAAGAGCATTAAACAAATATAACAGTCCCAATAAAATGTCCCGTTTACAAACCAAACTCCGAAAGTCTGAATTCTAATCAATAACGTCTCATAATAAACACACGTATGGACCTTTTTACGTTATGTACTTATACTATGGATGAACTAATTTTGGAAATGCTTGTTTTGTATTTTTTTATATCATTCTTCATACCCCCTCCCCCGAGGAGATAAAGAAACAACTAAAAAACCTTTATGAAAAAAAGCTTGTCTGAAATCATAACAAGAACGCTGGTCAGCCACGATCAACTAAAGAGAATAAGATGCAGGTTTTTTTTTTACGAGACTCGTTTTTAAAACAAATTTCTCAAAACGACTTAAGACGACGTTAGTTCAACGGCAATGTGCTCAGTTTCGCGACAAGAAAAAACTGCTATTAATTTACAAGAACCAGAATTGTAAGGTCTCTGCGACCCGTATCACAAAGAAAGGACCTGCAATATCTCGCCAAAAGTGAGTAAGGAAATACCTTTTGAATGCCGACATCATCAGAGCTTTGTAATATTTATACATTAAAAGAAGCTAAAGGTCATGCGCATGAGCAGCAGTCCTTTATCTAAAATGAAAAAGGAATGCTTACACCACTTGAGCCGAACAAAAACACTATCTTAATCTTTGTATTGTCACAAAGCTTTCATCAACGCAGCTGCACTGCTTCCTCACTTCAAAGCAGGGACATTTCGGTTCGCATTCTAAATCTTGCCCTATTCTTCTGGTCTACACCGTGTTCGCCAATGACTTCTGGTTTTGTCTGTAATGGATAGCAAAAGCTAGCGTGTGTGCAGCTAGCAATTCAAGCGTACGTGTGAAGTGCCGATAAAGTGATTTCCTACCAGATTTTATCTTTCGGGGGGAAAAGGCTAGGCTGAACGTAGGAAATGCAGGCTGGGTCAGCGAACTAGAGACACATCGATTTGTACATGGCTTTTGTTGTTCACAAGTGCTACCGTTTCCTTAATTCGTTATGGCACAGTCTGCTATACCTGAACTCTCGTGTGTTAAAAAAAAAAAGTTTTCGTCAGGCTCTGTGGCGTGCAACAAGAAAACAAACAAACAAAAAAAGACTTTTAGAAAGAAACAATAGCAAGTAAACAAGGATATTTATCGTTTGCCGCTGAGATAAATACATTTATTCGATTTCGCGCATATGTTAGATGACCCTTGAATCAAGTATAGTTGGAACACGCCGTAATTCGAAGCTAGTTTTCAAATCACGGAAGACAGACAAGTTGCTGTGGGAAGCCTCACCTTTCAACGACTGACTTATTTATGAACTAATCGAACGACCGGTGTTTGCCACACAGCTTTGAAACTTACGACAGGTCAGCATGCAATGCGATCACCCTGTCTGTTTTCACGCCGCATTGATTCTGACAGTTTTCGCAAGTTGTAGTGACTTCCTTGACGGCAGAACGTGCCAGAAAAAAGCAATACAGAAGTAGGGAAAGGGACTGGAAGAGGAAGGGAAACACTATGGATTCTGCTCCGTTGATACTATACTTATGCCGATCTCACGTGGCTGGATAGAATCGAATGAAAACAGTCTAGCTCGCTGCAGCTACTCCCGGGTTTGCGCGGTTCGACCAAGTAGCATGACAGCTGTGGTAAACTAACCAACTGCCTTCCCTGAAGTCTGCGTCTAATTTCGAGGAATCTCTCTAAGAAAGATTGTCTGGGTGAGATTATAGTGAAAATACGTGTCTGTAAAAAACATCTGATCCAAAATTTGTTACAAGCGGATGGAATAATCTCTTACACCGTTTTTTCGTTCGACTTTTGCGCTAAGCACACGGCTCAGCTAAGTCAAAAGAAAACGGCCATGAGAAATTATAGTCCAGATATTTGAAACAAACCAGCTTTAAAAAATTTTAATCGAATATTTTTAGCAGACATATTTCCACTAACAGCTAGTGCTTCAGAAGCTTGCTGGAGAAAAATTGTATCAAACCTAGACGAAGTCTTTAATGCACATGAGTTGGCACACGGCTGAGGCGGACAACCATAGGGAACAGTCGTCATATGCCTGAAAAGGCTAACATATAATTCGAATCTCAACCTGTCCATAATACCTCCATATAGTGCTATATGTACGAGCCACGAAATTACACAAAAGGCATTTGAGCAGATAACCATTTTTGAAATGGCAGTGCCTAAGTTGTCCGCTAAACTGGAATGTCCACGTTTTTTCGAACACGAAAAAATGCTGCACAAGAATCGATTGCACACACTAAACATGGAAACACCCCTCTTATTTCTCCTCGACATATAATAATAGTATTTGTTATGCGCCAAATCTTAAAATTACCTGGGTGAAACTTTTCCAGAATCAAAATTCTGAACTGTATGTCGGCAGTTTCACATGATGATAAAAGTGTTCTTATTAATATCGTCAATAAAGCATAATACAGACTCCACTTTTCAGAATTCCAGATGGGGAAAATCGCGAGATTCGGAAATCCGAATGTATTCGGCAGAGTTTCACTCTTATATGAAATAACGCAAGGCGTGCACTTCCCTTCACACACACATTCACTCTCTCTTTCTATCACACACACACTGCTACACACGAGCTACCCAGAATTGACCCTAGAGTGGATCCTGCCTTAGGCACAAAGAACTCTAGAGTGCACAGTGCAAAGAATGCCCCGTACCTGTTACACCGGCACCCACCCCACCCCGATCCACCCTTGTCTGTCCACCACACTGCGACAAGTGCTGCAGTTCAAGTGCATATAACCTCTTACGATATCGATTTTGCACCTTCTTACCAGATCGATTTCGCACGTCTGTTCTCCAATGCCTGCGTTTCTTGCCTCAGTCAGCATTTAAAAAGATGCGGCCTAATGGCGCAGCAGTTAAGTAATCGTCATGAAGACACTGGGGTTCGAAAGTTGCCGAGTTCAGTTCTCGTCACCAGCGAACCTACTTCTCTGCATGCGTCACCTGTTTTCATGGTAACCAAAGCTGCTTGCCTTTGTGTCGTACATGTTGACTAAGCTAAACGCTTCATCCAAACAGACAACAAGTCAAAGAATAAAAGCCTCATTTACCCCCTCCACACTCTTTCTGTCATGAAAGGCAGACCTGGCTAAATTCATCTGTCCAACACGTTATCAACAGCGTTTATTTTATTATATATTTAAAAAAATAAAATTATGGTTGTTTTCATCCAAGTCTGGAGTCTTCACTCCCTCCAATATTCCCACAATTTGTTTTATCATGAACTGGAAGCACTCTGCAAGCTGCCTACCTCTAATGATGATGACGCACATTCAGGCAGACGTCGAAAATACAACCCAGATAAAATCTCCCTATGGCGTCACTGTGGGCTTTAGGAAAAAAAACAAGAGGGAAAACTGCATACGATCAATAGAGGTGAACGATCCAAGTCTGAATGGGACCTGGTCACAAACACTCCAGAATGCCATCCATCTTTGATAAACCCTCCCACTAAAGGACAACAACTCGTCGCTGGCCACTCAAATTAACTGGAAGCAAACTCCTAGGACGTATCTTGCTTTGTCTCGCTCGCCGATCGGTGGGCAACCGTTTGTTTGCACAACATGGTAGCTTGGGAGCGATACCAAAAACAAAAGTAGACAGGAGAGTTGCACCCATCCAACGCATCGGCAAGCTTCCTCTAAGCATCAGACCTTCGTTCACTAATTTAGATAATGGGGAGAGCTCCAACTGTCTGCCATGACCCTTTCTATGTCGACTGGTCACAGTGTGAAAAGCATACACCGTTCCCTAGGTCACTGCTGCCTCCAAACGACAGCAAGCTTTTCCACAAAAGCCCTTTTCAGGTAATGCAGTCTGCACGACTTCTCTTGCGTGCTGACGTACAGTGATATGATGACAAATCGAACACCAAGTTTCTGCATCTGACAAAAGTAATCCGAAAGTCAATGCCTTGCAGCAGCAAGCACAGTGACCGACGCGTTGCTAGCAAAGGAGGCAAGTCTGGGATCAAACGATCTATACTTTGTACCTTTTGCAACTGGCTTTAAAAGAAAAAGAAGTATCTCCTGCTAGAAGGACCGGCACTGGGGACCAATAATCTCAACGGCCGGGGCGCTCCCGCTGTAGGCATGGAGCAAACCTAACGCAGCTTCGCACAATGCTGCAAGATGGCACGCGGAAGGAAAAAATATTTGCTCTCCAGTCCCGAACACGTTCAGCCTCCCGATAGCGTCAACAATTATTTGAACGGTTCCCAGAGAGAGTCTATTTTCATGCTTACCGTCTTTGCGCAATCGCTATCCCATAGACATACTCCCCTTATCTTTTTAATCGTCTTCAACGTTGTGCAAAGGCCCCTGAAAACCTCTTCCCAAGCCCCACAAAAGTATTTGACACTTTAGCTTCCCAAGGAAGGACCCGCCATAAGAAAGCGTTCGTTGCCAGATTGACATTCCAATATAAAACCAGCCAGCCTAGGAAATCTATCAAAGAATAACCCGTCGCCGTTGACTGGAAGTTTCGTAACCAGGGACGTTAAGTTATAATAATTTTTCCGAAATATATGTCATATACTCGCATATATTTGGTGATTATTAAGCATCCAAAGATCTGATGGATATTTAAAAATATACTAAGACTTAAACATTTGCAGTGCAGTTGGCAATATCAAAAAATGGTCGGAATACGAACAGAATCTCGGACTAGTTCAACTATGTTTTTGTTGCTGTTGATGACGATGACGACGACAACGACGATGGTGGTGGTGATGGTGGCGGTAGTCTTTAACTACTACAGGCTCCTGAAAAGAAAGGCGTGAAAACACTTGATGGAACCCGTAATGAGGATGGACGCCAAAAACACTTGGGACTTATATTCTTTTCCCTAGTACGACTAGGCCGGATCGATGCTTCTCATTTCCTACTTATGCCCCAGAATACCCTGGCCTTTATTGGCAGGTGCTATTAATAGCCACCATTCAATACGACAAACGCTAAATCCACCTTCAGTGAAATCGCTTCATTCTTTACTGCATCTTTTCAGGGATGAATTCCCTTGGATTCTCTTTTCAATATATTTATTCGTCCATGACATGAGTTCGCACGTTCCCCTGATTGGAAACCCCTTCGTCTTCCACACTCAACACCCCATTCCACCAGCTCCTTCGTTCTTGCGGTTGCAAGCCGATATGTTGGGTTCAGCAGTCTTGTATCACAAACACGCACACACGCACACTCTCAAACATACACGGGATACAAGTACGCATGCATACGCTCGCACGAACTGCAGGCACGAACCCAAGACCACCAGCAAGAGAGAGAGGGAGAGGGAGGAGGAAGGGAGGTGGGAAGGCGGGGGAGGGCGGGGGAGGGCAGAGAAAGTAAAGAGAAAGAACAAAAACCTCACCTTCGTTCAAATGTTCAAACAAGTTTTGCCTAGATGCAGAATTGCAAATGAAACTTCATCTCAATAGGACCCAAAATAGCTCAAAATGATTTCGATTTTAACAGCACAACCGCAGGTTGCACGTAATCAAAAGCCATTTCCTGGATAAAGCAAAATCACATCCACTAACTGCTTAATTAAGGACAAAATCTGCTTAAAGATTTCCAGTGAATTTTACACTACAAGCACACCACCGAGTCTTGCACCCTCCATCCACCAGCTCCCTCATCATTTCTTTACATCGACGTATCATCGATTGACAATCTAACGCTGCCGATGATTAAATCTCGCCAACCCATCCTTCTTCGTCTCTGTACGGGCAGCCTTGCGTTCGTTCAGTAATCGATGTCGAAGCGCTAGCCATTTCACGAGGGCTGAGAGAAAAGCCAACTTCCTGACTGATGCTACAGATTGGCGCTCGTCGTGGCAGCACGCAGCAAACCCGAAATCGACGGACTTTTAATCAAGGAAGTGAACACAGCTCAGCGTTTGTGTGTTCCGGGCTCAAGGGCTGAAAAATGACTGCCTGTCAAGGTCACGAGCTTGAGCTTGAGCTTGAGCGCAGCGGCAGCGCTGCTCTACGCATTTTTACACGCTACATGTAGTGGATTAGCAGGGGGTGATCAGGCGCAGGAATCGCAGAAGTCGTCACAAATTCGTACTTTGAACCGCGCGACAAAGAGATCTTAAATGCTTGTTTAAAAATCCCCACCCAAAACATGTTAATCGATCTTTTCCAGGGAGCAAACACGAAGAGTAACTAGCTGGGAATTTGGCAAAGTGTGACTGCGCTGTTTGGAGCAATTTTGCCCTTTTGGATAAGACTGCACATCTGGGACCCCCACCTTCCACCACCCCAAGAAAAATTTCGCCACAAACAAATTTACACACAAAACGAAACTGTACAGTCAAAATCATAAATCTCAATACCTAAGACATCTTTCTCATTCTTTGCGCCAAGTTGTACGTCCTCTAATAATTCAGTGTAAATCTCCCTTGCATACTGGACATGGGGTTTGAAACTGATCATAAGGAAGATCACAAACGACACACAGGAGAGTTGGCGGCGATGGATGTTGTCGGCAGAAAGTGGGGGTCTAGAGGGGGAAAATAACTTTTGGGGCGCGATCGATGCAGTGAATCCTACATCCGAGGGGAAATCTGTCCTCAAAACTCGGTGCCAACGTCACACAAATATGCCTATATCTTGAATCATTTCGACTAAACACGCCACAGACCACATCGACTGACTGAAAATCTAGCAGCGCATACATACCACGATGCCTCTGCGAGGGCCCTTCAGAATCTTCCGACGTTCAGTGGTTCGAGGCATCGTTCGCACGTGACCTATGCTGTTACGCCCGCTAGGTAGACTACGTTTAACAGCGAGAATGACCGTCACTGACACGATCACGTCACAGCCGCAAGACTTCCGAAGTAGCCTGCTCAGCCTCGATCTCGATGTACGGCACCTCAAGGCCAGGCAGGGAACAAGTGGTATGTAGCCCGTGCTTTACTCGACAGAACCAACATTTGGGGGGGGGGGGGGTAAAAAAAATATGTCGGCCATCCCGGACGATGTATTGCCACACTTCCTCCCGAAACTTTTAAATGAGAAGCTTCCTCCTCTGAGTTTGAATATAATCTGCACAAACGTTTAGTAGCTGATAGCTAAACAGGTGTAACAGAATGGCCGATAGCAGCTACCACACAGAGAACAATTACATAAATTTACAAAAACAAAAACCCACCCACCCACAAACACCCTCACACGCCGCCATACACACACGCGCAAAACACGCACACTGCATTAGTGCGGTGTCCTCGGCAACTCTCCCTCTTAATCCTCTAGTCTATGCATACCCACGCATGCAAGCGCACACACACCGAGAGAGAGAGAGAGAGAGTTGTCGAGGACACCGCACTAATGCAGTGTGCGTGTTTTGCGCGTGTGTGTAAGTACAGTCAGAGGGAGGTGAAAAGTCAGTGTATTTCGGGAACAAGCCACGACATTCCGATAGCGATGGTTGGTTCTTTAACGTCCGGTCGCAAACTGGGTGTTGTGGTATTAATCTGTCGTGTGTCTAGGGGTAATGCGCTTATGTGTTTTCACTAACCTGCTCGTTAACTAGAGTTACAGCAACATAAATATGTGTCAAGAAGGGGGAAACTAACAATGCGGTCGCTGCCTAATTTCATCAATTTCCAAACCGGCTCAAGCCCCCACCCCCTTATTTGTCACGCGCACAACTTAATAGAGGTGGGGAGCGATAATATGCTATTCTATTTATTTAACAATTACACCATAGAATATTTCACCACACAATGAATGATGCTCCAATATACATCTACCGACATATATAGATCAACCACTCGCACTCTCATATATTCATCCCAGCGACGCAATACATGTCTACACGCACACGTTATTTACCGGCTTATGAATTCTACAGTACTGATAATTCACACAAGGAAAACCGTATCCTTTCCGAAGACAATTCGTTTGTCTTCGGTACTACGTGCTAAAACCACTCAGAAAATGACGTCACGCCGACGTCTTAACACGCAATAAGATCGATCGACGATCACAAGAGATAACCGTGAGTATTCTACAAATAACTAGTCCCGTTGGACAACATCAACAAAACTGCAAAAACTCATTACCCGTTCGGGTGGGTGGGCTGTACCCCGGAGGGTTGTTCACCCACACCTCCCACCCGATCCCCTCTCAGGGTGACGGGTCAACCGGGGGAGGGGGGCGAGTTACCCTCGGCTCTCGGCCGACCACCTTCCTCGCTCCACCGTGCGCTCTCCCGACTGGCTGTTTTAGCTTTCCAATCAGGTCGACGGTAACAAGTTGCTCTTCCTCCTGATTGGTTAGGGCAACGAGACGCCAAAAAATCATAACACTGGGTGCATATCAGGACAGTGGACTATGGGGGGGGATGTCCTATTACTAATGTATCATTACCATACCCACTAAATGTACGATTTAGATGTCACGGCACTACGAAGGCAGAATGTAACATAGTGGCACAAGTTGAAATAGAGAGTCACGGCACAACGAAGGCATATGTAATGTTACGGTTTCACAAGATGGGGTCAAGGTGTTACAAAGACAGATGTAACATAGTCGCGGCACCACAAAGAGAAATGTGCAATTACATTACCACAAGCCAGATGAAAGGTAGCAATGTCACTCACCACGCACTCGTCCATAACTTCAACGCCGGCGCATGTTTGGTCTCAATAAGATTTTATTAGTCAGGACAGTGTTCCATGGCGTGACTGTTAACATCAATTTTAACAACTCTAACACTTTTCGACCTATACGCGACTATCCGTCTCCTACCTCAATCTGATGGTCTATATATACACACCCGTTCTCTCTTCTATCTATCCATCTCCTACCTCCATCTGATGGTCAGTGTATCCTCCACCCCCACTGGTCCTACCAGGGCTTATATAGCTTACTTAGATGTGAAAGTTTAAATTCCCATGGCCTACACATGCGGCTGTGACTGGCAGCTGTGCTCTGAGTGACTTCTGTGGACAGTGTATGTTTTGGATTATGCACATGGGTAACCGAGTGCTGGGATGCTCCAAATAGTATTTCTAACATTGTGCAGTCTTTTGAGTGCATTGGAGGTTAATTCCCAGACCTGTCCTACGTGGGAAAGTTCTATACTGATCTGTACCGCGTCTATCACCCTACACAAAATACATAGTACCTACTGCCTAACACGCATACTGTTACACTAAGCTGTGCATTGGAAGAACCACCAAACTGACAGCTGCAGTAAGATGGCCACTATGGCCAGGTATTTAACTTGCAGGGAGATAGCAGAATGGGGCTGTCAAAATGTATAACTCCAGGAAATAATCCTTGGCCACACCAGCAAACTTTCACCTGCTAGTCCGCAGCTCTACCAACTGAGCTATCCAAGGGCCAGGGAAAAAAACTGGGATCACCAGATAGCGGCGCTGGACACTGGTGACGACGAGGATGCACCATGGCCATTTGTTTTCGTCCAAATTTTTCTTGCTGAAAGCCCTATCATAAGTCTAGCTGCTAGACCAGTCCTTCCGAGATTTATCTAGCGACAACTAATCATTTTCCATCCATTCATGGGGTTTAACCTGGTTTAAAATTTAACACGATTCAACACAACGCTAACGCTGATTTAACGAGATAGACACAGTTCGGGTGGAAACAATTGAAGCAACACTGTTCAAGCAGACAAAGCACACACACCAAAGACAGCGCTGACAAGTGTGGTGGATAGGTCACTAGCTGTAACAGAAGACGTACTCGCTGCATGCTATTTATAAAATAATTTCGTATTGGTATTTCTAAAATAAAGTGCATATCGAAAAACTTTCGCATTTGGTAACGATCAGAGAGTCGGTAATATTAAATCTCACTGACGCTTCCTCTTTCCCCATACCCCTCTCCAATATGCCGAATATTTTTTTTATCTCCTACCTTTTTTCGGATGAAATCGTCCTGCGAACTTCGACCTTGTAGAACGTTCCCCATTTTTTTGGTCATCGGCGGGTTTTCGGCAGCGAGGTCAGCGAGGGTCACCCTCAAGTCTACCAGCGAGCGGCTTACCCACGACCACCACGACACCTGAGTGGGGGTGGAGGTTGGGCTGTGAGGAGGGGCGAGCATTCAGAGACCGGTCACGCACACACACCCAGCTCCAGATTGGTAATTCCTAACAACCGCGCCAGCACTGCAGCGGTGACTCAGTGGACATGGCTACAGCGCAGGCATCCAGCACGCCGTCAGTGGAAGAAGCTCAGGGGTTTTGATGCCGACTTGACAGGGCAAAACGCAGAAGCAAAAAGAACACTATCGTTTCCGGCCTCTATTTCTCTCCTCCACTCTCCGAGAGACACACAGGCCGTCAGATATGTCTTGACCAGTAACAACAGACTGCCTGGTCGATAACTTTTCCTTCCCAGCTCTGTCTCGCGTGCAGTCGCGGCGTGCGCTGAGAAGCGAAGCAATTGAAGAAGGCCCCGTTGTGTGAAACAGGCGAACTGCAGTTAGAACAGGATCAGCCAAGTGAATCTGGTATTAGGCTTCCCAAAGGGCGCACTGTGGATAAGGGGTGGGACAGGGTCCGATGGGGTGAGGTGAGGGGGGAGGGGTGCGAGTCGATGGTTCACCTTCGAGTCGCTCTATTCCTGACAGTTCGGCAAGGCTCTCCTCTCGCTGCGCTGGTCTTTTGCATCCCAGTGGTCACTCTTCGTCTCCCTCTTTTCCACCCCTCGGTTTCTTTCCTCGTTTGCACTGCTCGCGCTGCTGTCGTGTGGACACACCCCCGATGTTGCACGTGCAACCAATGCAACGGCCGCCAATCCTTTGTTGCTGTAGCCGCTGCTTCATCACCAGCATGAACGCCGACGGAGCCAGTGGCTGGCATGCAGGGTGCGACTGACTGCTGCAGCTGCTGTTGCTGGGACAGATCGATTAGGCTGCTGCTGCTGTAGATGTAGCAGCGGATCGCGCGTCAAACATAACCCCTACTTTCAGACAAACCCGTCCCAGCTCCGTCCGAACGACTCCTTGTACCAAAATATCAGCCGATCCTCTTCCTTTTCCTTCTCCTTGTCGTGCGGCCCGACTTCTCTCGTCTGGCTTCGGTCATTTACCGTGGTCTGGCGGCACACTGAAAACCGCTCATGACGATCGACCAGCGCTGGTAGAAGTTATGTCGACACAACGCTAGCAGAGAGTGTGGGGAATTCTTCCATTCCGGCTTGATCATAATCCACGGCAGTCAGCTACCCAGATATTGGACGGCATCTCCCCTAGAGAGACCGCGGCAAAAATTAATCACAAAGATGTCAGTATGTCAGAAAGACTGGTCGAGACCAGGGTTGGAGAGCTGTGGGACAACATATATGCTATCACAGCAAAGGTCGAAGGTGTGCGTGCTGTTTTTGCGTGCGTCTGCATGCATGTATATCTATGGATGAAAAGTGTGTGTTTGTGTGTAATATATTGCAGCTCAATCAGAAGTACTTTAATTTACACGTTATTTGCGCCTGTCCTGTTTTCTCGGTTCACCCCGACAAAGCCTGAAGCATTCGACAAAGGACAAGGCAGACGCATGAGAAAGACGAAAAACTCGCACAAGCGATCAAGGTTGGATCTAAATTGAGCCTTCGACCCCTCAGCCCCTCAGCTTTCGTCAAGTCTGTCACGGCTTGTGCGTGGGAGAAATGTCAGAAGAGTTTCGTACTGTCAAAAACAATCCTCCTTTTGCACAACACAGCGTGCACTTTCCACGCACAGACCCCGAACGTGCAGATGTAAACTGAAATGCTGACGTCCAAAGGGTTTCAGCGTGCTCTCCTGCTGGGAACCGGTCAGCGAGAGTCAAAGCTTCAAATGTCGCAATTCTGCACTCCAAACTCCCACCAAAATTAGAAGACAACAGGGCGGGTTTGAGTCACTCTAGTCGACACTTGTGTCCGTCTAAAATGGGGAGTGTTGGGGATTTTACTGCCAGCGGTCACTATACGCAGAGGCTCTTGGCCAAGGTAGGTGGGCCTTACTGTTATTAGTACAATAAAATAGCAGGTGAGAGAATGAGATATGTATAATAGTTGCTTAGACTCACGTGTGCAAAAACTGGGGGTATCCCCTTTGACAGAAGAACAATATCCTTCACTCATATGCAAATAAGTAATCTTTCACTGCATTACTCAGTTAACGTGATTCTTTGGGAAGATGGTAGGTGGTTGGGGCTCGAGTCGTATGAACGCAATGATGCATCATAATAGTGCTTTAATTCTGTCTACGAATTATCGTTCTCTTAATGTCGGTCGTGTGAGAGAAAGCATGTGAGACAACACGCCTGCAGTTGAAAGAATTTCCAGAGTAGCCGAGAGCAGCAGACTGTAAGACACCGGCTAGGTCGCCCAGCAATCCGTTGCGATGTCCGTCCGTCCTGGGTATGGTTGGCCTAAACGGTCAAATAAGGCGGCTTACTCATACGTGAAATTAAATTATCGCTGGCCAAAAAACGTGGGCAGGTACTCATGTTCTGCTAGCAGCCACCCCATAGAACCCACGTAGAACTCGTCCCCTAGACCGCTCTATAAGTGGTTACAAGTTCGAAGTGAATACTAAGTCGAGACCCTCTGTCAGGACTGGAAGGGTTGGGGAAACAAGAACAAGATATCTATCGATCGCAAAATGCTCCCATATTTGTCGTACCAATTTCTACACATTGGCCATCCGCTCCAAACCTCCAATAATCAGAAGAAGCGATTTTAGGTTGCTTTTGATCCTGAAGCTGGCTTTTACCTGACCAGACCATCGACTTCATGTCTACAAGAAAATTTCATTGATGATTTATAGCGCTCTGTCCTCATTTGTTCTTTGTTTATTAAATTGTGCACCTTGAGGATTTCATGTATTTGTCCTATGTTGTGTTTGTCTTGAATCCCAGTTGTCAACACACGCTTAGTGAGCGGGCTGACGACATTAAATAGGGATTCGCTGTATGCATACCTGGTACACCGAGGGCTAGCTGTGTGAAGACTAGGGTCGTTTAAAAGAAAGGGATGGCAGATCTTTTTTGAAGATCTGCCACGTTCCCTACTTTCGACTCTCTCTTTGCTACGTGTTTGGGTACGGTAGGCTCCCTTGGTTACACACGTCAGCATACGGTTGTGTCTAGCGCTGCCAGTACTTTGTTGGGGTTGTCATTTGATGATTTATAGCGCTCTGTCCTCATTTGTTCTTTGTTGATACTAAGATTTTAATAACACAAGTCATCAATATTCTGACAGATCAGTATACATACAGTTCACTTGTTCAGTTACGTAAACCTGTACTATTCATGCGTGGTTGGGGTGTGAGGGAGGGAGGGAGGGAGGGAGGGTGGGACGGAAAGACATTTTGTTGGTTTTACCCCAAATCAGTAAATATAAGCAGCCGGTCCTCTAAGAATGCGCCACACGGCAAATAGTTTGCCGAGGACGGCATCTGAACCCATGAATCGCGTCTCGTCTGGTGACTAGAACTTCACGCCATAGCAGAACACTGCCCCTGGTGGTGAGACAGAGGGAGAACTAGGGAGGGGACGAATGAGACTGAGTCGGCAATAGAGGAGAAAGAGACACTGGGAGGACGTCAGACAATCGCAGTTAAAACCAAAAGGCATTTATCCCAGCAAACAGCTACACCGGATACAGAAATCCGATCTCCACTGGGCCGTGACAGCTAAACAAAAAGAAGGCTGGGGCCGGAAGGATCGATGGGAGGACAGGCACGGCCGGTCAGCGGGCGAGGGGTTACAAGAGTCGGAGCACGCAATCAGCGAATCGCCACGAACAGCGCTTTAATAATGCAGCGCTTTGTCTCCCTCCACGGACGGGCAGTGTCGCCCCCCCGTGACGTTAATGAGGGGAGGCAACTGTAATAATGCCCTAGAAATACATGTGATTTACATACCACATGACGTCAGCGCGAACGAGCCCAGGAAGTTTACTACAACCGACGACGAACACGTCCGAAAAAATGCAGCTATTCTTAAAGAGTTCAACGAAATATATCACTGCTGATCAGTGGCTTTAGCTAATCGAGACTACTGACACAAAGAAAGAAAGAAAGAAAGCTAACAACTGCAGATCTTTGCATACAGATCGTTATCAGATAGTTTAATACTAATACTAGTGGGGACAACAGTCTCTATTTTTAGTGCGGGTCTCCTACATACAACCACGAACTTCAAGTTTTTACCCGTAATTTTAGTGCGGGGCTCCTACACACCAGCATGAACTTTTTAGTTGTTACCTAAGTACAACCAATCTATTGTTTTATTCTATGTCAATTCGCCAACGATGGACAACTCCTGACGGGGGTTGGAAGGGAGGCTCTGGCGATATAATCTGCTTGGGGAAAAGGAAGGGAGAAACAAACAGTAGTAGAAGGAGAAAATCTCTGAAGGTCAGTCCTGTAAACAGATGCCACGTGCAGAGAAAAGTACATGGCACGTCCCTGACATGGGATCCGAAAGGCTCCGAACCCCCGACCCTCTATATAAGCATGCGCTACCACTTTGCTGCGGCTGGCCATTTATACCATCATTCAGTATTTTTAAAAGAAACCTACAGTAGTTAATGTCTTCGATCAGCATTTCGAAAAATCCCTACAATTATTAATTATTAATGCTTTCAATCAGTATTTCCAAAAAAAAAAGCCTTTAGGCGACCTCGATTAAACAGCGCTGCTCTGTATAAGCCTCGAAATTCTGGTTCCAATTATCTCCGAGAGCTCCTGTAAGTGTGGGATGAAGGAGTAGGAGTAGGAACAGTCATCACCTTCCCCACGCCATCTTGGTGCCAGAGGGCGGCACCCCGACTATCCTGACTAATTGAAATGAGCTTTAGCGACTGCTGGCTGGTCACCTGCTGCCGTGTTATTGATCCGACATCACCCCATCTCCTTTCTGTCATACCAAGGACTCGCTGGCCAAAATTTTTCTGACCTAGATCCGCACTTCACTGGATTAGATAGATAGACAGACAGACAGAAATTTACTAAAATATTCTTCAGTTATGCTTTAGGACCTGTTGCCTGGTGTTATATAATCTTAGTTGCTGGAAAATCCAACCAATAATCCCGGAGATCTCTGCAGCTGAAACGGCCACGCGCGACTGCGCTGTTCAAAAAAGACCTGGCAACGCCGTGGCTCACATCAGGAGGTAATGGATACATAAAAACGAAAACAGTTTGTCGCCTCAACAAGACAGAAAAATCTGCGACGGCACTGACCTGGAAGACTACAAAAGAAAAGCAAGCCTATTTAATATTAAAACAATCTCTGGAAACACGCTACTTTGGGCTGGGGTGGGGGGGAGCATTAGCTGCCTACATAGGATTTTGACATCGGTGAGGGGATTAATTGTTAGGAAAGTAGGTTAACGGATGTTCTCTGTTCTCACTTATTGCGGCGTGTATTTGAGTCCAAGTCTCTGAATGATCTAGAGGAAGGCAGTGAGAAATTCAAACGAGAAGAATCTGATATGTTATGGGCTTTTTAAAAAAAAAACTTGATTAGCAAAGACTCTGACGAAAGCGAGATTGAGACATGGGTGTAGAGTGGGCACAGGTGACATTTACTTTTGTGCAACTGGAGTTTTTTTTAAACTGAGTTATTGCATTTATTTTTTAAATACTCCCTTACTAGGTCTGCTTTGATGTTTATTTCTACATGGGGTTCTTAGTGCTGCCGCAAAATTATCGATTTCTTACAGAGGCATGCACTATGAATCGCCCTTGAAGATCTATTTTCTGTTTCGGTGCAAGCGACGGCATATCCGACACATTTATGACAAAGGAACAAACTGCAAAGCCACTTAACCAAAGTTTCTGCAGAGCATAGACTTGCATCCGATTAGTAACCATTGCGTTACAGCTCCACACAGATTAGTAACCATTTCGCTATTTACAGCCCCACACAGCTTACTAACCATTGCGTTATTTACACCTCTGCATTGATTAGTAACTACTGCGTTATTTACACCTCCGCTCAGATTAGTAACCATTGCGTTATTTATAGCTCCACACAGATTAGTAACCATTGCGTTATTTACAGCTCCACACAGATTAGTAACCATTGCGTTATTTACAGCTCCACACAGATTAGTAACCATTGCATTATTTACAGCTCCACCCAGATTAGTGACTATTGCGTTATTGAGGCCTACAGCTCCACACAGGTTAGTGACTATTGCGTTATTGAGGCCTACAGCTCCACAGCGTCTGGTTCCGTCTCTCGTGACATTCAGTTTTATCAATCGCATTCTACTTTGTCCCCTGCCGGCGTTGTCTCTAGCATGTCACCGAACGACCTTCAAGTAACACGATGCTTAAAACATAAAAAACGTATTTAATGCACACCAGAATCCAGTACCCGCTACTGTACCCAGCTCTCCTTTAGGGAGAACGCCTAAATTGCGAGAAAAAGTCTTTTTAAGCAGGGTAGAGACGTCAGAGACCCAATGGGGGGGGGGGGTGTCTCTTTCGGTTTTCGTATGCTTTCAACTGCGGTAACCACGCCCTACCCCCTAAGCCCCGTTCATCTCCGCGTCGCTGCACTGCACTTCGAGGTTGCACTGTTTGGATCACGCGTGCTTAAAGCTACTGCGTATTACATGTTTCTATTTTATCATTATCTTTCTGACCCTCTGTCCGCGATGTCCACCTGACTGCTCTGCGCAGGCCTGTTGCCGCAGTCGACACTGCGCAAAAAGCGACGTCTCAAGTGATCATATGCCCACTTGTACTATTTGAAACAACAAAACCTTTTGCAAAACCTGGTGGGTCTGAAATGCTAGCCAGCATGCACACATTTTGCGGCCGTTCCCACATCTATACAAAGCCATCGATACAAATCTATACAAATGGTCCTTTAGTTATGAATATTGATAATAGTCATTGCCTTTATAGTCTGTTCCTACATAAAAACCATCCTCTTTCTCCAGCACCCTGTCCCCTCCTACCCCTATCATAAGATGGCCTTCCTTGCTAACTTGACCCACAAAAGATGCTGCCGCATAGCAGTCCTTTTTTCTTATTCTGGTTAAAGCAAACCCAGAATAAGGGCGAGTTTTGTAGACGCAAGAAACACTAGTAAGTAACCTCAGGTTAACTTTGGGACAGCCAGTTTCAAGCATTAATCCTTATACATACTGTGCTTGGGTACTCACTGGACTGCTCACACGACCTCCACTAAAAAGCTGGAGCATCCAAACAATAACATCATCTTTATGCAACCAGCAGCTTAAGCATCCATCTCCACGAGATTGTTTCAATGCTCTCAACACTATTCTACTGGTAGTGCATTAGGCAAGTACTGCTCACAAACAGAATCTGTTCCACACACACACAGCATGCCAACTTATTACCCTGGTTGTGGACAGCAAACACCAGCAGGGATAGCGAAATACGGTGGCCATGTGGTTGCTGGCATGCCAGTCCATTAAAAATCTTAAATCACTAGTCCATCGTGCAATCACTTTCTTTTCCCAACTTCTGCAGGTGTGTACTTTAATATTTTATCTACCTGATGACCAGAATCGCCCATGTACTGTAACATAAGGATCATTTAAGGAAGCATCACTTCCTAATTAAGGCCCTTCCCAAGTAAGACCAAATTTTTTCATGATTTTTCGAGATCATAAATGATGTGTTCCACATACTGACTTTAGTCTGCAGCCACAAGAAATGCCTTACCTGAAGAGACTAATAAAAAAAAGCAGCAAAAAAAAAGCCTAACAAAAGCAACCTAGGCTCATGGAAATTTCATCGGTCTAGCAAATTTCAACAGTTGCTAGCCACTTGGGGCAGTGAAGACTTGCACTTTCACATCCCAACACCTACCATGCACTGAAGGAGCACATCAGGAATCAGTAAGCACTATGTGCCAAGATACCCACCTTCTCTTGGATTTATTCAGGCCTGCACAGTGAGACAGCAAGATGGGGGCCAAACTACCACAAAGGCACAAGGCAGACATGAGTCCATTGGTGATACAGTGAACCACAATCTTTGCACCGCAAAAGCCTAGCCACCTCTAGGGAAGGATTTGCACAATTAAGGGGAGCAAACTCAGAGACACTAAACACAACTGTGTTACTGTCCTTCCCATATGGTCCCAGTACATCATCCCTACTGTTTAATCAAAATTAGAAGAATCCGCCAATACCATTTTAATACTGTAACATTTTATTTTCATTTCCCCTCAAGGATTTTCACATGGCCTCTGTTTCTTATAAAAGTATACAGCAGTAAAACTTATATAGTTGTAAGTAATGATTTTGTCTTGGTCCTAGTCTTGTTTAATAATCACCCCATATTTTATAACGTGTAAGGGATGAGCTAGAACCAATATACTAATTTCCACATGTAGTTTTAATCTATAAATCTTATTAATGTACAAGCATTATGAATATCTGATTTAGTACAGTAATAAATTTGACCTGAATCTTAACTGGATGACATGACAGTTGACTTATTTCTGGTAACATGATGGGATGAATTATTTTTGTCTGTTGAATTTGATGCTAGCATACTTGAGCAACCCAAGGACAATGGCACTATGTACGAAAAACATTTTTAAGTCACTAGGCATGTCAAAACCAATATTTTTTTCTTTCAGGTTCAGTGGGAGAGCGATAGGAGTTACATATAAACTCCAAGTGCATTTTTGTGGACTATTTCCAAACAACAGACACATTCTGTTCTGGAAAATTGCTGTCAAAACCAACAATACAAAGCAAACTTACATTGGCGGAAAATTTAAAGAGCACTGTTAGTTCTATTATATTTTCAACAGTCAGAAAATCTTATACTTTCACATTTGATGCAATTCTGGAAATCTGCCACCACATAAACAGCAACCCAAAAACAGTGCTTGCATAGCATGATACCACTCACTACCTAGTCCTTAAAGAAACTGAACTTTAAATTTCATACAGAACTATCTGTTTTATTTTACTTATTCAGCAGGTTCTTTCTCAACAAAATCTTCCACAGCTTACAGCAGTCTGGTCAGCATGTATGTGCCCTGCTTATCAAAGTTAACACAGATGTCAGAAGTCATTTTCATAATAACACAGCTGAGGTAATTTTAACAGATTCCTGAAGGATACATGACATTTTTATCATTGCAGTGGGTAGATTTCCAGAGATTGGAAACCAGCCCATTGTGACATTTCTCCCTGGCTCACCCAAAGGGAGACTACTCATCATAGGCAAATATGCATGTAAACTGGTGCCTTTCGGTTGGTTCGTACCTGAGTGGTTCAGGCACTGGTTTTGCCAACTTAAAGGTAACTGGTTCAACACCAAAAATATTAATTTGTTTACCCCATTACAACCACCCCTTTATTTTTACAATGTTTGATATGGGGGTTAAAGGAGGGGTTAGAATTTGGATTGGCCTAAAGGGTTTGGTGACCATATACAAGTTGAAGCCTGACTTGGAAATGTCATCAGCCATCTTGGTACCCACCACTCTACCTAAATGCAAGCTCATTGTATTGGGGTAGAGACATGTTTTGCAATTCTTTGTGGTTGTTTTAACAGGAATTTAACAATGCTGAAAATGTTTTCATGGCAGTTGTGGCACTATATTTTACACAGAAAGTTACTGGTTTAACTCTCTCTATGGCAGACCTGGGAAGTTTACCATGGGTTGGCTTCCTATTGCTGGGAACATGACCACTGCCTTTGATCATGGTGTTAGAGAAAGGATGGGATTAAAACAGAATTTTTCAGATAAATTTTCATTTTCTGTATATTTCTCTCTAGTTAAAAAGTTTTGTTTAGAAGATGTTAAGGAGAAATCTGCTAGATAATGACAATAGTGCAATACTGCTTCAGAAACCTGTATCTGTCTCCAGAGTCCAACTCAAAGTTTGGATTTTATGATTTCCCATAAACATGTCAAATTGGATGAAATATACTCATATAGCCAAAAGATTGATCACGTACAAAGAATGCTCAACCATCATCTATCCTTCTTACTTCATGTCAATGTATGTATATGAAAAGAAAACAGTTCACACTGCCCCATAAAAGGTCATCTGAAACATTAAATAAACTACAGTTGCTTGGATATGTAATATCCCAAGGTCCCACTGAGCATGCCAGTCAAAAACACTTATTACACATACGGGCACACTTCTTTCCACAGAGAACCACTTACCACGCTAATCGAAATAAACACATATACTGACACACGTGGAGGTTGCCGTCGTGGTTTCGAGTAAGCGAGAGAAAAAATTTCATATCAGAATTTCTCGTTCAACAACTGGGCATCTTAGATAACAGATTGAAGTAAAATACCGATTAACAACAATCATACTTTCTCGAGATAAATTGAAAAACTCTCTACTTACCTTCATTTCGCATGACATTTTTACAAGAAATCATCTACACGGAAAGACATCATTTCTGCTACATTATCATAAAATCCCGTCTACGTAGTGTGTTCACTGCGACAGGGGCATAGATTACCTTGCCCACCAGCTGACACAGAAGCGTTTGGCTTCAAATTCAACCCGATAACGATAAAATCCTGCAATTTGGATCGCTTTCTCCTTTTCCTTGGAAGAAAGATGAAATAAAATTAAGCCAAAAAACAAATGCATAGGTTGTATTCACACCACGAACATATCGTACTCAACTAAAATGTTACCTTTGGGGTCTTTATTCTCTCCATGTTGACGCTTCCTCAACACAGGAAAGGAAGCAGACTACATGTCGCGGCTCCTCCCATCACTAGAAATCGATATTAAAACTTTTTTTTAGAATATGGTAGAAATTGAAATAAAATACATAATATGTGACTAGAATGTTGAGTTGTTTTAAAATCTTGAAGACCATTAAAGCTTCTCGCGTGCATTGGAGTCTTCGAAGTGGAAATCAACCTTGACCTATGCACCATGAGGCAGAATTAGAAATGGCGTCAGATTTGAGCTTCGGTACGAGCGGTGGTAGTGGCGGGTATGTAATAATTTTGATCTGTTGACACTGAGAAGGATATGCATTGAAAGATCTATTACATCTCTACTGCAATATAATTTATTACTACCATTTATTTGATTAGATAAAATTCCTAAATGTTATACGGAAGTCCTCGGTGATCGGAGTTATTTATTTATTAATGATTTATTCACTGACATTTGATTATTTCTATTCAATTGGTGTTTGATAGCACTAGTATAATAAGCCTGTTTTGCTATTAAATTATTTCGATTAATTTCAGACGTTAAGAGCTAAACACTGTTCATCGTAGTGTGTGATTATTATATATATTATTAAATTAAAGCAGATTGTGTTCATAAACAAAATCACACTTTCAAAAATAATAATATGCGCTAGATCTATCGTATAGTTAAATAAGTACTGGTACATATATCGCACTTTTGCACTTAAGATTTTTATTTAGAATTCGATAGATCAGGTGGAGGTACGTAGATCGAATCTGTGGCAGTAACAACATTGTTTCATTTAAACAGTGCTCTAAGATTAAGAATTTTTCACGTATATTATTAGTCCAGAATGAAAATGAGAAGTGCTAGTGGTAGGCTAATTTAGCACTCAGCAGTGCTCAGTTTACTGTATCCGTCATTTCTCCATCAGCCAATCACTATATATATATATAAACAATAACACGTCAACACAGTTTCCTTCTAGCAGCAGCAGCAGTATATGTACTAAAGCCCTAATCCTCCCAACCTATTTTCTGTTAATTAGGTTTTCCTTTGGCCAGTCATCCACACCTGGTAAGTGTGAGTACAAATCATGGTGCAGTACCGAAATAATGCCGTTGAATTTTTTTGGGGGAGGGGGCTGTTAAGATGCATGTCTGCATTGTCTCCCATTTACTTTAGTTTTTGACTCATCTTTTCCTCTTATTCCTCATTCTGTCCATTACTCAGTTCCCTTTTCATGAAACACTTATTGTTGCTTTATTCATATGTCCTGTGCAACATTAATTACTATATCGTATATAAATTGATATTATAAGATGTTCATTAATATGTTCAGAAAAAATTATGAATGGGTGAAGTTATATAGTTATCTTTTTGCATAGATGGTAAATCATACTGGTTTATATAATAATAACAGTCATTCTTGATTGCTGTTACAGCTTTTGGATTGCCAACACAGACACCTGCCACTACAGCCAGTTCTGGTTTTTCTTTTAATCTTACACCAAAAACAACAGAAAATACTACATTATCGACAGGTTCTACTTTGGGTGTCCCAGCAAAAACTAATGCATCCACAGGACTTGGTTTTGGAACAGGTAATTTTGTTACTGCAAGTTCTTAAGTTTTGCCTTATCTTTTTTT
>SMGT01011391.1:218997-231427 GCA_004794575.1 Lanistes nyassanus
AGTTTTGCCTTATCTTTTTTTTTGGGGGGGGGGGCGAGCAGAGTTATTTAAAAAATATATATATAACTGGTCAGGCGACCTGGCACTGCCCAGGTTTTGTTCTTTGAATAAAGAGCATGAGAAAGTCACAATTCTGTTTAGCCAATCAACCCTGAGATGTCGTAACCTTAAGCCTTACCCTGCCCACTCCTGGCCCTTTACTTAGTAAAGGGCCAGGAGTGGACAGGGTAAGGCTTAAGATTAGTAACTAACTCCCCCCCCCCATCCTCCTTAACCTCTTCCCTAACACCCAGCCTACCCCTCCTCCACCTGGAAACACCCTCGACCACCTCCTTAAGACGTCATAATCTTAACTCAAAAAGGTCTTAACGCACACCTGGGGTGCAGAAACATTTGGTTCTGTTATTGCAGCATGGCAATGCGGAGACTTTCTACAAATGTTTAAAGTGTAGCTGGTGGATACAAAACTTCCATTCATGGCGCTTATATATTTGTTCTTTATTAATTATAATTTGCACCTTGAGGATTTCATGTAATTTTCCTATGTTGTGTTTGTCTTTGGATCCTAGTTGTCAGCACTCGCTTAGTGAGTGGGCTGATTACATATAATATGGATTCTGTGTATGCACACCTGTACCGAGGGTTAGCTGTGTGAAGACTAGCACCGTTAAAAAAGAAAGGGATGGCAGATCTTTTTTTAAGAGGATTTGCCAAGTTCCTTTCTTTCGGCCCTCTCTTTGCTACGTGTTTAGGTACGGTAAGCTCCCTTGGTCACGTGCATCTGCATACGGTTATGTTGAGCGCTGCCAGTACTTCTTGTTGGAGTTATCTTTCGATAATTTAAGCGCTCGGTCCTCATTTGTTCTTTATTAATCATATTTTGGACTTTGCCTTAAATTATTGCAGCACCTTTCGCTGGGGCTGCCACCTCTCAGCCTGTCACCTCCACAGGCTTTAGCTTTGGGCTGACACCAGCATCTTCAGGAACAACATCTACGGGACTGACTCTTGGAACAGCCACCACTACAACAGGTGGTTTTGGTGCATTTAATTTTGGTAAGTAGCCAGATCTTTCAACTATTTGGAAAGACCTCAACAAAGGTAAAGTAATGCTAGTATCATGCCATTGTGGCAGCATGTTAGTCACCACGAATGTCCATTACTGGACAGCATGTTTATTCGAAAGACTTTTTTTTTTTCTCTGTGGATGTGTTATAGGGGGGATTTCCTCCACAGCTACTACTTCAGCATCAGCAGGAAGCATCTTTAGCAGTATAACTACATCCAGTGCTGTGACAGGTCTTGGAGGAGGCACAGATCCTGCAACATCTGCTGCTAGTTCAGGTGGGGCTTTGCAGCTTTTTACATGTGTTCAGAAACATGTCTGGATGTGCACAAACGTTTACAGTTCTTTTTATTTAGGTTTTATTTCCATCCCAGTACAACATCAGAGAGATATTGCATATATTGTCCCATTATATGCATGTAAAGTTTAAATGAAAGTTTAGACTTAAAGAATTGACTGTAGCAGAAGACTGGCATAAAATCATTGCATGGTGTGACTAATGACAGGGTATGTGATGAACAGCTTTTAAAAGAAGTTAGGACCATCTCGTATCCTATTTGATGTGTGTGTGTGTGGTGGGTGAAGCATTTCTGGTTCAGGGAGGGCTGCTTTGCGTTTAGTTCTCCTTAAAGGAGTGAGAACTGGAATAACTTAATCATGGTGTATCTCAAAGCATTGAGTCTGTTTTGTCTTTACCAGGTGTTTCTAGAGTCGATCTTGTTCTTAACAGGTACTTCTGGGGGAAGTCTTAGTAGTGATGGCAAAGCTTTGAAAGAAACCGCGATCCCTGATCAGTTGGTCACCACAGTTGATGAACTACAGTGAGTAGACCATGGCACTGGATGTAATATTAGTTGTTGCGTCTTCTGTTCTAAGGAGACTTATGAGCAAGAAAAGCATGCATGAAAGCATTATTCGTTGAACATGTGACATTGTGCTGTTTGCAGAGAACTACTGAGACAACACCCCCACCCACCCCCACCAGAAAACAAAAACCACAACAAAAAGTCTTGAAGTTGTAGGTGTGATCCTTCACTCCTAGCCCCAAAGGCATTGTATGTACTGTTTACTGTTCGTGTGATTTTGACGCATTATCTTCTATACAGGAAGTATGTGAAAGAAGAGAAGGCTGTCCGTGAGGACATTGTGCATATGTCATCCAAACCAATGCTGCGTGTTGAGGAGGACATTGCTGCCCTCAGGCAGCTGCTGTCTGTTGTCTCCAATGGCCTCCAGCGCAATGCGCATACGCTAGAGAAGCTGAAGTCCGAGATGACAAAGGTCAGACTTTCTTTGTTTACATCACTTGAAGTTAGTAGTTTACTGGTTCATTGTCTTTGGAGACAGGTAAAGGGATTAGATTTTATCAGAAGCCTTTGCGAACTTTAGTAGTGCCAGTAAGAGTTTGAAATGCAAACAAACAGGTTCAGTGAACTAGGACTGGCATGCATGGGGTTGAAAAAAGGCCTTTTGGCTTTTTGTGTCTGTGCTCCTTGGACACTGAGGTCATCAGCTTTTGAGTCTGTCTGCTGCAGGAATTGAAGAATGCAGAAATGGCCCATCGCACTAAGGACATCCCACCGGGTCTTCAGTATGAAAACACAGCTCCTACTGAGTGAGTCAAGCCATAGTTCTTGCTTCTGTGCGTTTACTTAATACATATCAAAGTCCATTAATTTTCAGAAAATCGTAATTTGAGAGTTTTTAGTCATTTTTGCTTAAGCTTGGATTGGACCTCAAGAAAATATTTTAATTTCTGTTGTTAACAAACACATGACTGTTAATTTGGTAGCAGCAAAGGTGAACCACCCATATTACCTCGGCTCACATTTATTGAGACTATTGTGTCAGACATAAATAGTTAATCTTTTTGAGCGTGGTGGTTATATTTTGAGTGCTCCTCTGGCCAGGTACTTTGAGCAGCTGGTGGAACAGTTTGAAGGCCGCATGGTGTTGTATCGGCAACAGATAGAGATGTTGGAAAATCACCTGGCTGCGCTCCACCAGCCGGCTCGTCACTCCCCTGCTGAAATCTTCACGCTGGTCAAGCACATGCATGAAACTTTTGTAGCTTTGGCTGCCCAGTTACAACAGGTTCATGAAGCTATCAAGGTAATACAGGAACATTCATCCGCTTGCTTTGGCAGACCTGGTTGATTTCAGCAGCTTTTCCAGACATTTTCAGGTGTTTCAGCTTATTCACCCTGATCATATTTAGGTTCAGAATCAAGCAGCATAAAGCTTCCATTTTTTTTAAAGTGGGATCCCACACAAATAATGGCTCAGTTGGTAGAGCTGTGGACTAGCAGGTGTAAGGTTGCTAGTTCAAATACAGGTGTGGCCAAGGATTATTTCCTGGAGTTATAAATTGTGCAGACTCTATTCGGCCATCTCCCCACAAATTCATCTGGCCTGGCCATCTTACTGCATTTGTCAGTCTGATGGTTCTTTCAATGTATAGCACAGTAAAAGGATTCCATCCCCTATATAGTCCACCATCCTGATACGTACCCGGTTTGCGTCGGCACCTTAATCATTGTAAATCTTTTGGTAAAGTCCTTTCAGTAAGTTGTTACTTATGACTAAAGTATTTTGTATTTTTTTCCAAAACAGAGTCAAAAAGAGCAGTTTTTGACTTATCGGCGAGTGTTTCATGGTGACATGAAAGATATCTTCCAGTCAACAAAAACCTCTGTGACCCGGCCGTCTCAACGCCGAGTTGTTGACAACACTGGTCCCACCCCTTTTCCAGGCAGTACAAATGCTGCTGCAGCAGCTATGGCCTCCATCCTGACAAAGCAGCAGCCTCATGGTCAGTAGCTCTGGCATGTTTCCTAGGGTATTTGGACGAGCTAATGCATCCAAATAGTATGAACCCTTAAAATATTTTAATGCTGAGGATAAGAAACTGACTAGTTATTGGAGTGAAGGTGATGCAAATTCTGGAAGTCTTTTATTCCAGCAGTTCGTGACCTATTGTAAGCATGATGGTATCTATTCATGCCTCTGGTTTTATATTTGTCTAGGACCGCCAGTGTCTGGCCTGCTGAGAACCGGGGCAACTTCTGGTTGGCCTAGCACAGGTGGCATTGGGTTGAGCACTGGGCTCGGACTTCTGGGATCTGGCTCAGGTAGGTGTGATTCACTGCATTATCTTCCTGTTATCAAAGAATACATGATGGTTGCAGAGTGATAATGGATGCTTCTACATTTCAAGTCATATGCCTTTGCTCACATGGTGCATTGAGACAAAGTTGTCAGCTCACAGATGTTTGCATCAGAGTACTTAACACACACAAGAGCGTATTGTAATACTGAAGCTCACATTGTGTTGTATCAGTCCTACAAATTTATATGCGAGAAATTGATCTGATAATGTAAGAGGATATGTAATAATGTTTAGTGTGTGTGTGCATGGGGGGTGGGGGTGTGTGTGTGTGTGGAAGGGCATTGGGATGTGGAAAAGTAACAGTATCTAAATCAACTAAATATCTAGTTACTATGCTGGCTGACAACAGGTTAAGCTACCATAAAAAAAAAGGATGGGTTGGCAATCTTCTTGCTTTTCCGCCACCAGCACAAGTAGTTCTGTCTTTAAAAAAGAAATCTGCCACTCAGAAAAATCAACTATTTAAAAAACAATACATATATATATATATATTTCGCTTTGATGTAGTGCATAAAAATCTTGAAACCAGTACTGGAAGAGGGTCCTACAAAAGACTGCACAGACACAGTTATAGTTTGAGTCTATATAAAAGTTTTAAATGGTTGATACCATAATGCACTTTTATAAGTATGTGATGTGCAGTTTACTTGAAATTTAGGCACGAACATTTTGAAGGTATGTCTGAAAGGTTATCGTCTGCTTGTATTTTGAGTTAATTTTCTCTTTTTTTAAGCCTTGCTGTTTGAAGGTCTGGCCTTGGCTACACAAAATTATTTTCTTCCAATCATCTAGCTGCATCCTTTCTCGGACAGCCAATGACCCAACCGGCCTCAGCGTTCTCATACAGCGCTGGCATTGGAGCAGCAGGAGTTGGCAGCAGCAGTACTTTGACCAGCACCTTGAACTCTCTCAACAACACCGCAAGCTCCACTCTCAACATGTCTGCTGCCACTAAGCAACCCTTCATGTTGCAGAAGCCACCTCAGGGTGCAAAGCGAGGGAAAAGATAACACCCTCCAAGCCCATGCCTCTCCAGCATTAATTTGAGAAAGATATGTGAATGTGAAGAACATATTGTTATTTTCAGATGTCTTATTTCAAGCAGTTTTAAATTCTTCACTGCTGGCTGCAAAACTGGCTTGAACATTTGGGCGTGCACATTTGCTGATCTTTATTCAACATGTCCAAACATTAGGGGTTACAAAGTCCTTTTTTTGCGGTACCATTCTGCCGATTAAAATCTAAACGAGCTGGGTTATGCTCAACAGAGGAACGACACTGGCAATGAGAAATGTTTTAACAGAGAAACTTTATTCACAAAAGATTAAATAATTTTCAAAAATCCCATCACACCTACAAGGACGTGCTAATTCAGTTCAGAATGTAATCAAAGTATCAGCATTACTATATTGGAGGGATCTGCCAGTAGTTTGAGTGGTCACGTATTCAGCCACATTTTGGGGTTCTGTCACTGGAGGATATTAGTATTATAAACTAAGAATTCTTTGTAAGACCTCAAACATCTTCTGGTGACATTGGACAGACATCTGCTGACCTCCGTCTTCTGAAATCGCATCCATCAAACCTATGTCACAGATATCACTAGGAACAACAGTACATACCTCAATCATGCATGTAAGGCAGGCAAAACACTCTGCCATATATACTTATATAAGGTAATGTCTTTATCCTGGTTGACATTTACACTATCACAAAAACACAGGGATTATGTACAAATATTATAGGTCTATTTACAATTTTTCCCTCTACTGCCATCAAAACAAATTCTTAGGGAAAGGTTTGTGTGAATACATGGGTACTTAATGACATGTGCCGAACTTAAAATTATACAGTAATACAAATTATACCTTTCAGTCTTCTACAAGTCTACTTCCTTAATCACAAGAAGGTAATTCTTCCAGTTCTATCACAAAATTCCGTATAGGTCGTCTCCAGACCCTACAGTTTTACCCACTCAGTTTTTCAGCTGCCTTTCAGTAACTTTTTGAAAGTGCAAGTCACTTTGTTACTGATGGTAAAAGATGGCTAATTATTTACAATTGTAACTTGAGCCAGGAACTTCTTGCTCAGTTATTTCAGGTATTAAATGTATTGTTGAGATTTCAATTGGGTAAAGCCCATATCATAAACTCATAAGGAATAAAGAGTTTACACTAGTAGAGTTGTAATACCTTATCAGAATAAGTTGTCTGTGAGTTTAAGGTACCACCACCACTCTAAAATAGTGAATTTGGGTTTCATGGTTGAAGTTGAGATAATAGATTTTAATACTTTGACATGTAATGCATAGATTTGGATAATTTTCTGTTGAAAAATAAATGTTTTAGTGCTAAATAAAATTTTCAAACCCACCCTCACCAATTTTCTTTCCAAATGCCATACAAATATCCCAAAAACACCATATTTGGGCCTTAGTTACACACGTTGGGTACCATTGCAATCAGCCTTCTCTCCCCTACATCGCTGTATGAATGAAGTGCCTGGGCTATAAATAGTTCAAATCTTGTTTCCTCTTTGCAAGACGCTTTTCCAAGTAAAAGCAACCTAAATATCCTTATTGGGAAGTCCTACATCATGCATTTTGAAATGGCACTTTCCAATTGGTTGAAGGCCTTAGCAATGGTGACTTCCTGCCTTGTGCCAATTTCGTGAACGCAGAAACTATTGTGGACAATACTGCGCTAAATTTGACTGGAGTGAAAAATGAGTTATTCAAGACAGATTAACCTTAGATGTCGGAATTGCCCATTTGTTGCCAAGAAATACTCCTGTTCATGACCGGATGCAAGTGCCAGTGAAGAAACGAATATGATGCATGATGTAAAGCGTGCTATGGTAGTCTGTTTTAACAAACTTGGTCTTGGTCACGCAGCACTGCACACATTTTCAGCACATTTGAATATGCCAGGCATGAATTACAAAACATACCAAAAAATTACCAAGCAGGTCAGCAGAGCCCATGTTAGTGTTAGCAAAGTTGTTTTGAGTGCATCAGCAGTAGCTGTGCATAAGAAGCTGATAAAGGAAAGAAAAAAACAAAAACTACAGGGCAAGAGAGGACTGAGGGAGAAACCTATGGCCCTGGGATGCTGGGAGTGACAGATTACTTAGCAGAAGTCCTAAAGGAAGATCTACACACAGAGTTCTGATCATAAGCAATATTTCACAAGTTACAGGCATTTCAACACTAACATTTCATTTTTCTCAACTTGCCATTTTTCCGTGGGGGTACTTATAATAAGAAATATCTCAAGAAGGATTAGCTCCACAGTAATGAACTTCTGAGTAGTTATTAAGCCATACATCAGCTCTAGAATGACATATGCATATAGACGACCATTTCTTCTACAAGCACTTCATTTGCTTTCACAACCCTTCTCACATTTATCAGCAGTTGTTAAATAGTTGTAGTTTACACAATTAAGAGAATGTGCACCTTCTGACACAACATTTTTATGTGGGTCTATTCTTAAATATTATTTCATTATAACCAATCCCAAATAAGAGTAATCAGAATATATCAGCCCTAGAAGATGGACAGCTAGAGTGACTGGCTCAGAGTTGAGGTGCTTGGAGAACTCTTGTAGGCAGTCTGTGTCCAAGGAGGGATACAAGGGGATGAAGATGATTAAAAATGTTCAACTGCATAGAAAACCTCCACCTTTGTTTCAGAACTTATTCTCTGAAACCATTGATCTAGAAAGGTAATCATCCAACACCCAGTCAAAGTTATACTGGAAAACTTGATCTGCCTTCTTAATCTGAATCAAGTTAACAATCTGAATGTACAATAGCCCCTGATTTTGATTTGTCTGAAAATGGTAAGTGGGCAGACAGGCTGGATTACCCTCCTAAGTGCACAAACACAGATGATGTTGCACCACAAGCTGGTGCTGTATTTCTCAGAAAAAAAGGTTCCTCTTGTGACCCAACAAAAATTGTTTGCCAAAGCTGTGCAAGACACCAACATTATTGGCTGGTCTGTTATTTTTACTGTCACATACTTTTTTTTTAAGCACCATCTATTTAGCAGCCTACATCAGATACACTGGATTGCACTAAGCCGATGCAAACCTCATAATGAAAATGCCAATTACGGGACATAACAAATCCAATGCCCTTTTTAAGTATACAGTTTTACGAACATGTAAAGTATTTGGCCAAATTGATAGCAAAGCTGCTACTATGTCCAGTGACCGAGTCCAGGAACAACAGGTTAGGGGTTACTTGTATATGTGCATCTCCTGTTTGTAAAGGTGCACATAAACTACACAAGGCAAATGGACCTTATGCCTTGAAGTGCAGATGTATGAGCACACAAGTAAACCAGCCCAGAAGCATATCAGAAGACCTGAGTGGTAAGAACCAGGTGCATTTCAAGATTCCACAAGTCATTTATAGACCTTGTGGTAGACGCACATGGTTTCAAGGGGAAACTACAGGCCCTGACTGATCATGGGATGCACTGTTTTTCCAGTGAAAGCCTCTAGACTCTGATAGTTCCCCCCCACCCCATCTTACTGTGTAACTTGCAAGACATGATGATCCACCTGGCTTTCTGGAAGAGAATGCCAGGAAGAAACCAACAGGCTGCCTAGGCTAAGACAGACTGTGGGTTACAGCTGATTGTAGGGCAGCATGCTGAAGGACAGGCAGCAGGAGCTGGAAAGCATCCTGGATATAGCCACAGGCATTGCTGGCCTGCACACACACACACACACAATATCCATAAATAGTGCTAACCTGCACACATTATATATATATACATTCATAGATACTGCTATCCTGAACATACACATTATTTATAGACAATGCTGACTTGCATCCATACACACGCACACAAGAGATGCTATGGATGCAGCGTATGTTGGTAAATGTTACTTCTCTTTTTTGAGCCAGATCATGCATCGAACCCAAGCTAATGGAATGAACTGGACTTGAAAAGCATCTCTAATATTAAACCATTTTCACCACATGCACTCCCCTGGACCTCTACTTGTGTTAGTAAAAAGCAAACATCCTTTTAAGGATACAGCACCAGCCAAGCATTTGCTAAAGAAAACATGGAAGTTAAACTGGAGGGGCGGATGGCTCGTAATGGGTAACTTTTCTGAAAATACATGTACACTATCGGGTCATGATGGAGGACTTACCATAGGTGCTGAGTTCATTATAGTTTTGTCACTTTCAAGTTTTTTTTGTGTTAAAAGCAATCAACAGTCTGCTGACGTGTGCAAGCAAGGGAGCCTACCGTACCCATACACGTAGCAAAGAGAGAGTCGAAAGTAAGGAACGTGGCAGATCTTCAAAAAGATCTGCCATCCCTTTCTTTTAAATGCTCCCTTGCTTGCACACGTCAGCATACGGTTGTGTCTAGCGCTGCCAGTACTTTGTTGGGGTTGTCATTTGACGATTTTATAGCGCTCTGTCCTCATTTGTTCTTGTTTGATTAAAAGCAATCATTTTATTAAATGCATGCTATATATATGTATACATTTTTCTTCTTTGATAAAAGTAGTCCCTTCAGCATTCCACTTCCCCATCTCTCCCATGAAAAAACCACCTGATTGGTGTTGAAGAAAATACTTACCTCAATGTAGATATTTGTAACCATGGGATTCACCTCATCTGCTGTGTTTTTTTCCTCCTGTCAGAATCAGATACTTCACTGCTAATTACATGTGTGTTATCAGTGAAGGAAACAATGTGTGGAAACTTCAGGAATAAAATGCAGAAATACAACACAGATGTAAATTAAAACTCACTAAAGTGCACAGAACAACCCACCACAACCATTCATGTCACTAAAGCTTATGAGTATTATTTGCTGATCTTAAAGGGAACTCACAGCAATTTTGTTGAGGCACTGTGAAAATTTGGTGGCTAGGATGTCTACCTCTGTCACCAGCACGCGCACCAGCCTGCAAGAAATAAAGTGATCACACAGGATCCCTAACACACAGTACAGAACAAGACAAGAAAGTTCTTTGATTTGGCATATATACCCTGTACATTTGCTGTAAGAACATATGAATGTTTGAAACTCCCTACAAAAAATCAAACCAAACATAAAAGCAACGAGAAGTGAACATGAAAAGGGCTGACCAGATCATCTTACTGCTGAGCACTGCACCTCACCTGGCTAAGCTCTTGGCTCGGTGAATGCAGGTCTTCTCAGCATCTGCTTGCAACAGCACCAGTTCCCCAGCCTTGTGAAACTGCTCCACTGCTTTGGCTGTCACTTCTGCCAAAGACTGGATTGCTCTTTGTTGCACTTCCTGAAATATTAGGGAATCCCCAGTCCCTCTTCTCAAAACAGTTGCAAAAGAAGTGCTGCTAAAGCACACAAAAAAGCTGAATATTATACTCTCTACTCTTAGAATATCCCACAGATTAGTAGCCTACAACATGGATTTTTACTGCACCATATATGGAGAAAATGGAGACAATGCCCAGTGTGTCCAAATTTAAACCAACACTATACATGCTTGCGCTCAACAGCCTCCATCCACTTCTGTATCAAGAAGACATGCCTGTGCATAACAGCTAGAGAAACTGAGTCAACAGCAGTAGCCATTGCAGTGACCATTATTGTGTATTGCTGTTCAAAAAACAAAAAGCTTACCACAGACTGAAACTGACCATGGACCTACACACCATACTGACCTTGTAGCAGTAACTTAGAGGGAGGTCATCCCATACACAAATTCTACTGTAATTGAAGAGCAGTGTTCCAAAACTCAGTATTAGGACAAACAAAATGCGTCCCGATACTGAGTTTTGGAAAAACGCTTTTCAACTGCCTCCTTGTACAAAAAAGACTGAATAGAATTTTTTTAACCCCTCAAATTGTACTTGCTTTTAACTCCCATCTCTCCCAAGCTTATGGTGCTTGAAATCTAGACAGTTTGTCACAGTCTTGCTGCTTTAAAATGTCTACATTGGGTCAACATCGATGACTGAATGCCTTAATCTACAGCCTTCATCTTTTCTGGCATCTTCAGTGTGATGTTGATGTCTAATTATTCACCCCATGCAAAATCCACCAAAATTTCAGTGCCCATGAGAAACTAGGATTACTCACAGGTGAAAGCAAAGCATTCCCTAAACAACTTCTGCTCCTTCAGACTTGCTGAGACAAGCTGAGAAGACATTGTGCTCACTCAGTGCTCCAAAAGATTATTAAAGGGAAGAAAATCCTTTTTTTAAATGTGTCTGATGCATACAAAAGACATATTGCTATCATGCTGAATTTAATATACTAATGTGACAATAGAAATTTTCTGCTAAAAATAGTTTACAACTCTCTTTGGTTATTTTCCATGATTTTTCGCAACTCATAAGCAGGGTTTATAATCTCTGACTGCTTAATGTTATGTGGAGTATGAGTTGTGATGCCACCACAGAAAGAAGTACTCAGCATAAGTAAGTCAGTGACTATGGGCGTTGCTCCATTCTAGTCACTTACATGGCACCACTTGTACAAACCTTAGCATCTGAGATTTCACTGTGGTCCTCATGGGAGTAAAAGTCTGCAATCCACTGCCTCACAGACTCCTGGACCTGCAAAAGCAAACATCATACAGTATGTGACGCTGCCACCTATGTGATTTCTCAAAAGGAGAAACTCGTCTGCTGTCTGAAGATCTGAACACATCGATAAATACACAAATACAGTGTCTGGCCTTAACATCTACCCTGCTGGCAAGCAGGCAACATAAAGCTAAAAATGAAAATGAAACAGATACAGATGCTCCATGTACCTGGTTCAGCTTGTCTGGGGTTGTGCCCATGTGGAGTTCTGAAAGATTTTCCGTCACAAGTTTGCTAAAGTCATGTTCTGGTGCACCTGAAATGAAAATAAGATCCATACAGCATGCATCTTAACTCATCCTTTAGGGAAATATCGGTTGCCAGCTCACAGCATGTTTATATAAAAAGATTGCACTTAACAGGCATGAATAAAATAAATATTCTAAAACATTATAACAGCAGACATTACACGTGTTACGTGGACACACACACACATAAACACATGAAGAAGGCAGCAGTGAAACATTATAAAATAAAAGTATGAGGCCATGAGGTGACAACCAACAATTTGTTTCCCAAATGCCTTGCAGAAGGGATAAAAAAAACTTCAGGATACAGGAGCTATAAACCAACACTCCCCC
>SMGT01011391.1:231435-244258 GCA_004794575.1 Lanistes nyassanus
ACCCCCCCCCCCCCCCCCCCCCCCCCCCCCCCCCCCCCCCGCAAAAAAAAAGCATTGCAACAATTTTATCCCACATTCTTACTAACCCAGGCTTGCAGACCCACTCCCCTTGTGCGACTGTAACACGTTTCTTAAAACATCATTTTGTTTCAAAACTGCTTTGATTTTTGTTCTTGCCATCCAACATGTGCCAAAACCTGTTCCTGCAACCAACTGCAGAAGCCGTTTCTTTCATGCTTTGTTTTAGAGCACGCTCTAGTTTCAAAGCCTGCATATTACAAGTGTGATAAAACCTTTACACATGGGCATGGGATACCACATAACCATCATATCTCCTGACACCAACAGACATTCCTGCTCACCTGCAGTGTCCTTGTCCTGCACCTCTCCCACCTGCTCAAAAACATCTTTGATCTCAATCAGCTGTGGTCGCACTACCTCCAGCACATCATCTGCCATGTGTGACAATAAGGACTGCACCTTCCGCTCACTCTGGTTAGACAGCATCTCCAGTGCTTCCAAATGTGCAAAACCTTGAGAGTTGGAAAGTTTAAAGATAACTCAAATATACATCTTGCATCTGCACTCATTATCCACATCCAGAGTTGCTAACCATCCAGGGTTTTTGAAACTAGTCTCAAGAAAAAGTTGGAAAGAAGCACTGTGTGGAGGTCCATGAAGGATTAAAACCATCCTGGAAAAATCAGGATATGATCATGATTCAAGATTTTCATGCAGCCCTTTATTTCAACTTATTTCTGGGACTGGTTGGGAAAATCCAGGACAGCAGACAATTTTGCGCAACCAATGATGTCAAAAGAAGATAGCTTCAATGACTTTGTGACACACTCTATCACATGAAAAAAAAATTGTAATTTTTTTCATTTGCCACTGACATTTGCTTTTAAAGTAAGGCATTAAATTTGTATACCAAAAAATATTGTGCAATGTTTATATTTGCTCCTGACAGTTAGTGACTGGGTTATAGATCACCTTTTGAAAGATATGAATTTTTACATTAGTAGGAACACCACTTCTGCACCCTCTAGCAGACTCACCTTGATTATCTTCAAACAAAGCCCCAAAGTTGATCTTAAGTGCCTCTTTGAACTCTTCATCCAACTTTGCCTGCTTCTCTGCCAGTTCATGAGCTTCTCTTAGCACTGATGACAAACTGGGCTTTTCTCCTTGGACGTTCAAAAACTCTCTTGCTCGGCGCAGCCCTGGGTCATGCTCTGTCAGAGTGGTGTACGTTTTTTTCCCAATAGATTCCAGGATATCAAGACCTCCTGCAGCCAGAATTTCAGCCCTTTCAAAGCCAGAGTTCATTAGCGACTGGCTTTTTGTGACCAAGGACTTGCCCTGCAATAAAATACATTTAGAATTCTGACTGAGGACTTAGCAAAGTACCATCAGTGACTGGCTTTTCGTGACCAAGGACTTGCCCTGCAATAAAATATATTCAGAATTCTGACTGAGGATTTACAAAGTAATTTTCTTGAAAGTTTTACCTCCCCAAGCATCTACACTTCATTTTGTTGGGATATGCTCAGTACAATTATTTGTATATATCAATAAATACAAATAACATATAGTAAAATAATCCTATGTAATCCTTTTTTTAAAAAAAATCTGTCTTGTATCATGCATAATGGCTTTGGATTGTTTGGTCACATAATGTTCTTCTGTCCACTCATCAGCAAAGCGCATCTTACAAAAGATAAAAGGAAGATGATGGTTAGGGTGTTGGGAGGAAGATGAAGGTGAAGGAAACCAGTGTGTCCTGAGAAAACCCTGGCAACCGCCCTGTAAACTGCTACAAAAATGCTCAAAAAGTACATGCACCAAACCCAGGATCTGAATCTACAACCCTTTGTATTGGTCGCAACCATGTGCTGCTGCCACACCACAGGATGGCGCAAAATGATTTTGTATCATATAGGTGCAGTATAGTCAGCCACTGAGTCCTGTCGTGTCAAGTACTGACACTTCATTGTCACCTCAGAAATAAAACTGTACTGATCTGCTTGTGATAAGCAGTTGGCACACTTTTTCCTACCACTCTATCCTGCCTAATTCAGTAATCGTGAGGAAGGAAGGAAGGAAGACAGAAAGGCGCTGACCCGCTCCTATCAGTCGAAAAGGTCAAAGTGATCAAATCATCTTTACCATGGTGGTGAGGCTGGACATTCCCCACCCTGACAGCCAGCCACTCTTCTCCTGCATTGTCTCCTCAGGGGCACTGCTGCTTGTCTGGGCCTTGGGCTCACTTTCATTCTGGATCTGCTCTGGTTCTTTCGTCTCGCTGCTTATGGTGTCTTGTTCAGCTGATTGCACAGTCCCTTCCACTGGGCAGAACAGCAGCATTCAATTTCAGAACAAACAATTTAGTTTTTACCATAGTAGGCCACCAAAGCATAGCTCTCCATAGCTGCTACTCTTAAGGTTCAAAAGAACAAAACTTCTCCCACCACATAAAGAAGAGATTGTACATCTGCATCTTATTTCACTTGCACTCAGAAATCTCTGCAAAATGGATTTGACATTGTTCTGTCTCCAAGTCCAACTAGGATCTTGAGCAAGCAGCAACCTATTAGCATTACATAATAATGACCTTCTTGTCAGAAAAAATGACTGTTCCTAAAATATAATAAAAAGATAAATAAATCTTGATGTATGTACAAAACCACCACTGGTTACAACCAAGCTGTACTTGAGGGTTCATTTTATATGTGACTGTGCACCAACTGCAGCCTGAGCTGCAATTTAGACGAGAATAGTAGCATGAGATGCAGTTGGTTAGTTGTTGTGCCATTTGCTTGCCTAGCACTTTTGACATTTTTTTAACAACAACAAAACAAAACAAAAAACTGTCATACCTCCATCATTACCACTAGGCTCTGAGGTCTTTTCTAATGCTGCTTCCACATGTGCAAGTTCCTCAGGATTAGGAACCCCCAGACTGGACTCCACAGTGTCAATAATAGTTGCCAGGCCTTCCCCTGTGAGTTACAAGCAAAAGCAAAATAACCAAATTACACAGTGAAACTTGATTAAGTGCTAGTTAAAACTTTCTTCACCTTTATTCTTGTAGTATACATATAAGCCCTTCTGTGTAATTATCTAAATGACTCATTTTTACTACTGACATGACTACTATGGAAGAATAATAAAATCTGCATGACACCAATAACAGATAGTGTTTTGTAAATATTGTTGATATTAACCATTTCTTAATGTAACCTGTAAGCATCAGATTACAGTCTTTGCCATTAACTGTAGTGTAACTAGCCTGGTTAATAACTGCATTGAAGCATAAAGTATCCACAATCACATGACAACATTTCCATCTTGAGGTTGGCTATATTTAAGTACTTTCATCAATTCAAAACTCAACCAGCAACAATCAAATAAAGCACTGTTTCAGTGTTTGGTATTCAGCTGCTCACCAACTTGAGATGTAAAAGTCTCTAGCGAAGATGTGGCGGCATTAATAAAGGTCGATCCCCAGCCCCAGCTCCAGCTCTCACTGCTCCTGGAATCTGCCTGGGTTTTTTCTTCCTCTGGACTCGCCACCACACTGGAATCACCAGAATCCCTTGAAATTACCTGCACTGATGGGTTGTCAGATTTGCTTTGGTGTAGTTCTGACTTAAACTCTGGCTGTCCATCTCCTGCAGCTTTGCCAGAAACCCCCAAATCCATTTTATCTCCTCCACAAACTTCATGTGGCGTTGTCTCTTTCACTTGCTCTTGTTCATTATTTTCAAGAGATTCTGTACTTAATTCCTTTTTGGGTGTTGTAGCTAATTCTCCCATTGAAGGAGAAACAGTGGATGCTGCAGATAAATTATCACTGTTTTCTTCTTTGCTGAGAGCAACTGTAGCTTGTGATGCTGGTGTGCTTTTTTCTTCTCCCAACACCTTGGTGCTTGCTTTTGCAGCACCTGTGACTTGCTTCGTTTCTTTTTTGGATGCTTCCGTTGCCTTCTTTTTCTGAGTTTGCTGCTTCTTTTCGTTCTGGTTTCTGTTGGTTCGTGATGCCTGCTTTCCCTTAGCAGATGATACACTGATACCTGCCTCCCCCTTAGCATTCTTCTTGACTGTAATTGCAAATTACAACCAATCATGAATCATATGACTATCTAAATTTTAAAGATCATTTCATTAATACCAAAGTTTCGCAAAAAGTTCTTGCAAGGATAAAATCAATTCGAATACTTATCTTGTAAGCTCTGAGATACTAGTAAATCATTTACTTACTCGGCTTTTTATGTTTGCTGATCTCCTCCTCTCCTTCTTCAGCACTGGCAAAATCCTCTTCGTCTGAGACAGACATGTTTCGTATTGCCTATCCCCCCACCCCCCACAAAAAAGTTACAGAAGTTTTTTTTAAACAGTAACCATAACTACTTTACTAATGTTAAATGCACTAAAACTGTAAAAAAAACTAAAAATGCACAGTAAAGAGTAGTGTTATTGAAATTATAAAAAGTTAACAAACCGAAGACGGTCAAATTGACAATTTGAAAATGACTTATAAATTAACTTTTTCTTCATTTCGTTATGGCACGTAAAACGTGTGAAATTAAATTCAGTACCTGGGAACCCTCAGTCCTGGTATGTTTCGTTCCACCGATGTTCCACGTCAAACTCCACCGGAAGTGTGCCGTTGTTGATATCGGAAGTAGTTGCTGAGGGAGGCTTTGTATGAACGCGTTTTGTCTTACCGTTAACACACAACCTCTAAAAAAAGAAAAGGACCCCTCAATTCTTAATCTTGCGTTTTAATTTAAGAATATATTTTTAAATAATTTTGTATACCAACAGTACATTCAGACGTCTTGATCTGTAGTTGAAGCCATTCGATCGAACAAGTACAACTCGACGAGACATGGCGGCTTACGAAGTAAGTACAACAGTATATTACACTACAGTTATTTTTTTCAAGAATGCTACGACTGTTATGATTAAACACTGTCCTGAAGGGGTTCTCAAGTTTGTTTAAACTTTATTCCAAGCTTTGTTTTTTTTACAATCATTGTAAATTCAGAATGATTATATAATCTAACAAAAAGTTATGAAGCTACAAGTACATAAAAGATAAAACAATATAAGTTTATATAACACACTTAACATAGTCCTGGCTCCCAAAACTAACTATAATTTTACAAAAATGTAAAAATAAAATAAATTGTGGACTGCCTCGATGAAAAAAACCAGAATGGGTTCCTTTGCATCAGTTAAAATCTCTTGATGTTGTTAAACGACTGAAGTATACCATAAGCACTGTAAAATATTTGTAAAGTTATAGTTTTGGAAATAAAATTTTTTATTAAAGTGCAGAGTCTGGTGGAAGTACGTTCTAGCTGTAGATATCTCACTCTTAAATTATATTCATTGCCTTTGTCAGTGGCTATCTTTTTCACTGTCCCTGTTTATTCTGTATTGATACATGTTCTGTGTTCTTGAAAAGCACATGGTTTCATATTACTCCCTTGTTTATTGTTGTCAATTGTATACTTGTGTAGGTTGTTCTCACAACTTGTTAAATTTAAAAATTATATCAAAGGCAATCTGTTGAAGTAAGGAGGAGAGTATTCTGTGATAATGCAACTAGGACAAAAAGGAAGAATGGTACTGTACTCACATATTGGCCATCTTGAATCATCCATACAATAACACTTTATTTCCCACATGCAAGCAGGGATTTTGTCTTGGTATCACAGAATAAAGGCAATCTAACAGTCAAATCCTAAAATAGAATACCTTAATGACAAGGGGACACACACACCCAACTTTGCACACACATGCACATGGCACCCCCGCTCACACTGCAAGCGCACATATACCCATCCCCCTACCCACACACACACACACATACTGTTCCTTGGGATTTCCCATGTTGAGGGCCAGTGACTAATTAGGGCTGGAAAGATAGCAAGGTTAGACTGCATAGTTGTTAATACAGAGAGAGAGAGAGGCCTGTGGAAAGAGGGAGCAACTGTTAAATGTAATTATCTTATTTGACAGAGACCTGCCATAAATATGATTAGAGTGTGGGGGCCTTGACAGTCTTCATGCAGGGTCAGTGGTCCTGTTATCTTATGCTTATTGGGTTGTCTTGCTTCTGTTGTTGTCTCATACCATAGTCTATGCCTGGTTAGTCGAGTCGATTATTAATTGAAATGACTGACCACAAGTTTATTCAAGCATTTTTTATTGCTATCTCTGCAGGGCTTATACTAAAAAAAAGTGTGTTTCTTAATAAATGCTTATTAAAAAACAAAATATTGTTTGTCCAGAATCCAGTAGCTGATCACCGTCGCAAATGGGACAGAGAAGAGTATGAAAGATTGGCAAAGGAGAGACTCAGCCGTGAAAATGAAGAACCGGAAAAAGATGTACCAGTGAGGAGAGAGCTGTTAAAGCCACGAGATTACAAGGTACTTAAGTTTCTTCATGCATATGAAAGCATTTTTTAAACAAAAGCAATGAGATGGCTCTTAGAGTTAGTTAGACTTTTAGGCAGCAGCAGAATTGTAATAATAATTCAATTGTTAAATGATAATTCAGTTCCAGCAAGTTTGCAGGTCAGTTCTTCCCAGCTAGAAATTTTGAAGAAAAAAAAATCAGTGTTAGCCACTATCTTGTGGTTCTCACATTCATCACATTAATATTGTTATGTGATGTGCGGTTTACAATTTCTGTTGGCAGGTTGATCTCGACTCAAAGCTTGGGAAATCCGTTGTAATTACAAAGACCACTCCAGCGTCTCAGCAGGGCGGGTGAGGTTACTAACATGTTGGGGAATTTCCATATTAAATACTAACAGAAATGCCACAAAACCATATCAAGAGCATAGTTCACATCTGATTCCAGGTTTGTTTGTTTTTTTTGCATAGTGATTAAAGAGGTGAAGTTATTATGAACTGTTTTATCATAAAATTTATTACTGGGTTTTAGGTATTACTGCAATGTATGTGACTGCGTGGTCAAAGATTCCATTAATTTCTTGGATCACATCAATGGCAAAAAACGTAAGAATTTTGTTTCCATGTTATTAGTAAAATATTTAAGGTATTTGAGTTATTTTGAACAGTGTTCATTGAGTAGGCATAAGATCAAGTAAGGCTGATAATTATGTATTTAATAAAATCCTTGCTTCTATTGTTTCTTCAAGATGCAGCTTAGTAGTAAACAGAAGAAAAGTAAATATATTTCACTTAGAACAATAATTGCATAATTTTTATGAATCAGGAATGGGTTGCATGAGCATCCATAGCTGCTTTTCTGGTCATAAGAGAGGTCGTAAGGCCCATTCTGTGTATTTCACATTGTGAAGTATAAACAGGGATAAGAACGCTTATGCAAGCCAGCCCTGGTCCTCAATCCTTCTATTTTCAAATAGCAGCCTTTAGAAACATCGAGTCACTGTAGTGTTGTCTACAAAAGAATTTATTTAACAGATCAAAGGAATCTGGGAATGTCTATGAAAATTGAGAGGTCTTCTCTGGATCAAGTCAAGCAGCGGTTTGATATGAACAAGAAAAAAAAAGATGAGAAGAAGAAAGAGTATGATTTTGAAGAGAGAATGAAAGAAATCAAAGAAGAGGTTAGCAAATATTATCTGCAATAGTATATTCATTAGAAAATTTGCATTTTTAACCTTTTTTCAACTTTAAGCAAAAGCATTGCAAAGAGAAAATTTGGTTAACATGTTTGAGCCATAAAATAAAGTCTCAGTCAATTTACCCTGGAACAAAAATTTCCATTTGTAATATTTCATGATTTAGAGTTGCCTCTGGAGTGCTCCCACTTACAGTTAGTGACAGACTTTTGGGACTTTTTGAATTCCTAGCAGTTTTTTGAGATCAAGAAGCATGGTTTACTGCTGTATTTCGATTGTCTTCTATTTTATTCCAGGAGGAGAAAGCTAAGGCACACAAAAAGGAGAAGAGAAAAGAACGAAAAAGAAAAGTGGATGAAGATATCGATGAGGATCCTGATATGGCTGTGCTGATGGGGTTTTCTGGCTTTGGCTCATCAAAGAAAAAATGACTTTAAATTTATCGTTATACAGTCATTAATCATTCATGAAACACGTTAGAAAAGTGTATGCGAGTCTGACAAGAAAGTATGTGCGCATGTATGTTTGTGCAGGTGTTAGAGTAAGATCCACTGACTAAAGGCCTTTCAAACAATCCTTGTGAAAGAGGAATGGCTTTTTAAAACTTGAAATAAGAGGATACACATGTTCAGATGATGTTTGCAGATGATGATTTTTTTTTTGTGTAGGCTTGAACTGTTCAAGGGACTTTTTGGGGGCAGGGGAGTCCATTACAAATATTTAATAATCATCTTATTTTTAAAAATAATGTCTTGGAGACTATTGGGGTTTCCATTAAAGATGTAACATCTGGTTTCAAAAAAAAAAACTTTTTTTATGGGTGGAGGCTGCTTGGAAATGTGGCAAATTTAAAGCGTTTTCTTATTGGTTAATGTTATCTAGGTCATCTAAGGTTATGTGAATTGGGTTGTAATCATAGACAACTGTTGTAGATTGTACTGCAAGGTTGGAATGAGAACAGGTAGCGTACCAAATAAGACAGATTGGTGAACAGTGGGTGTCTTTCCTCTCACACACATGCATGCATGGGCAAGCACATCCACACACAGTTCCATATCTATGCTGACTCAGTTCCCAATCATGCAGAGCATCTCAGCAGTCTAATGGTTCAGCCAGCCAGTTCTTAAGACCTAAAAATTGGCAATCTAATAGCCACCCTGCTAACAAACCTGGCGCTGTAGGGAACGGAACTAGGACTAGTTGGCCCAGGGTCAGTATGATGTGACTGGGTGGGGCTGAAGTATGTGTTGTGGTAGCAGTCCCAGTGTGGCAGCATGTTAACTTGTCTCCATCAACCATGTCCTGATAAGTACCTCATTTGCAACTGGGTATTAACACCAATAAAAACCAAACCATCCCAATTATGCAGATTTTATTTCAGAATTCCTTCTCACATGTTTGGCTTAAGAAATTTTTTCTAACAGCAATAAATAGAATAATTTTTTAAGCAACAAAAAATGTTAACTCAAATATTAGGAAAAATTGTAGAACAGAAAGAAAGAAAAGCTTTTTGCAGATCTCTACTGATTGCATGCTGCTCACTGCATCGAAATGCTAAATGTACTGCAGTACAGCAGGTAATGGAAATAAAACATCACAAACCGAAGAAAAAACAACAGTTTACAGCAAAGAACTTTATAGGGAGCTCCTTATTCAGTTGATTTTCAAACTGCAAGCACCAAACTTCATAATGCAAAGAATAAAAATGTTAAAAATTGAAATTAAAAACAAGGGAACTGAACCAAGCTAGAAACAGAACAAAGACAATCTACGTTTCGGGGCACTACCCCTTCATCAGGACAACACAAAAACAATGAAAAAGAAAAGGACTTAGCTGCGGTAGATGTGGCGCATGGGCTGGATAGCAGGTAAATGACCAAGGGACAGTAAGAGGGGTCAAATAGGGGTAGCCAATCACAAGGTAGGTAGAGAAGGGTTGGGGTGGGAGGGCGAGAGAAAAGCGCAGGTAAGAGGGTGTCTGTGTGTGAGAGTGGGAAAGGGAGGGAGGGAAAAGATAAAAAAGTAAGAGAGAGGAGGGATGAGTGGGGTTAAGGGAAAAGGAGGGGCGCAGTGAGGTTGAGTCCTGTTGGTGCCATGGTACCCACCAACTCTCCACCCCCACCCTTCTTTACCCTTTCCTACCCACCTTGCAATTGGGTGCCCCTACTTGACCCCTCTTACTGCTATCCAGCCCATGCACCACATCTACCGCAGCTTAGTCCTTTTCTTTTTCATTTTGTGTGTGTGTGTGTTTCATTGTTTTTGTGTCATCCTGATGAAGGGGTAGTGCCCCGAAACATGTAGGTTGTCTTTGTTCCGTTTCTAGCTTGGTTCAGTTCCCTTGTTTTTAATTTCAATTTGGATTTTCCTCAGAGCAGCAGTCAATTATGTAACACAATAAAAAGGAAGAAACCAGCAGCGCAGATGCTTGTTTACATGAAACCTCCATCATCTAGTTCAGGCAACAGAACATCTTCACTTGAAATATACCTAGAAATAAGATTAGTGTCAGATAATAGTACATCTTCCTGTCTGACTTCCCTTTGTCTTAGATGATCTATGTTCATAAGGATGTGTGCATGTACATGCTTATAACTCAGGGTTGTGGATTTTAATAATTTAAATTGTAAATGATTAATTTTTGGTTTCTTTGAGTTTTTAAATTAGATGTTCACTTATTTGTAATTGATGCCACCACATGTTTTTGAGAACGGCTGAGGTGAACATTTAACAGTTAGTGTGGTTTGGAGTTTTAACATACATTATGCTTAAAAATTTTAAACTTTGAATATGAGCTATTTGAAGGACATTTACACCATGGATATTATGTTACTGTTAATTAGGCAAGCAGAATGATCTTAGGCTTTTATTGAAGTCATAACCAAGAGTAAGTTTTAAAATGTTTTGTAGTTTACCTTAAATAGTAAAATATACCCAAGTGATTAACCAAAGAAACATTTTTTGACAATAGTGATAATGGATTACTTTTTGGATAACAATCCTGATATAACTAAGGGAATGGCCAGATGAAATACTAAAAGAAATTTCCACATAAAACAATACTTAACAATGAGAAAGAATGAATCTTTTCATCTAAAATCTTAAATGTCTGTACAGAAATAAAGATGCCTTGAGCAAAGCCGACATCTACCAGCAGCAAATGATGTGCAGTGTGAGGTGGCAAAAATAATTTATTGCACAGGAAAATTGACCATGACAGATACTAGATTTAGCGAGGTGGAGTGTATGCATCTGATTTTTATTGTTAATTGAAGGCTGTAACAAAGCTACAAAGCTGCACATAAAAATGAAGACTAAAACAAAAAGATTGTATGTCTAAGAGTACCTTCCGGGTCTGGCAAATGGTCCAACTTCCTCAAACATATTGCAGAGTATATTCCCTCTCTTTCTGCAAGCCCTTTGTTCAGTTATCTTGTCCTGTGAAAGACAATATCCATCCTTATTATTAGTGTACATAAACAATGGCTCTGTTATTGGAGACATGTCAAATGTTTAAAAAAAAAACAGGTGTTGACTTGTAAGGACTAATGCCTGTATGTTGAAAAACAACATTGATTAGTGATTTTATCCAAATCATTATTTCTCAACTTTACACAGCTATGTTGACAATAAAGTGCCAAGTTAAATCTTATTCAAGAATGAACAGCTTATGAGGTTTTATGCCACTATGGATGTAGTACAGTTTTTGAGGATACTTTGTTTGTTCAACATCACATCAACAATGAAGGCTGTCCCATGATGGGATAGGACTAGGAGGGGAGAAGCTTATAAAGGGTGTGCACTGGGAAAAGAAAGGGGCATGAAAATTGGAGTACTTGGAGAAAATCATCTATGGCCAGCCCTGTACGCAGGTATTGCATACAGAGAAAGTACATGTATATGTATTAGACACAGGATCCAAACCCTTATCTGTATTGATGACAAGCAGTCATTAATCCTGTGCTTTGTGCCACTTCTTATCACAATCATGCATTTCATTTGGAAAAAGGAATGATAGCATGGACAGACCTTCCTACCCATACAACTTGCCACCTGGTCATATTTTGTACAACAATATGATAAATATAATTAGCAAACAAAAGGTACAACATTAATATCTTATGTAAATACATTTTCTCATGTGTCAGAAAGAGCAGAATGGACCAAAGACCAAGTCGGTCTGAAAAGTCTATTGACAGTCTGATGGTGGCGAAGTCCCGAGGAGGAATGCCGATGACAGAGCGTACACAAATAATGCAGGAGATTAAATCAGCTTATTACGATCAACTTCATGGGAATGCTGTTGCCCAGTAAGCTTTTATTGTACAAATATCCTGGGAAATTGGAGGTAACTAAAGTATATATTTTTAAAGCCATGCACAGTAATATACATCACATTTTATTTTTCTGAAATGCCATGCACCACTAGTAAGTTCGATTACAGCAGATTTTAAAAAAATACACCAGGTTTTGGCTGAAAGTATACCAGTCTGTTCTGGGGAAGGAAGGTCTACACATTTGTAAACTGGAACTGGGTGGCCTAAAAAATGATAAATGATTGGTAACTTGCATATTGTAAAGTCTGATGCGAATGAGATTCCAATGCATTTTTTATGGACAGATGCGTTACATGTTTAATTCACTTGTTGGATTATGGAAGTATTAAATTATATTTTGGTGATTTTCTTTCATATAGTAAAAAGGAAAGTAGACAAATGTACCTGAATTTGATTTTGTGGAGGAAATTCATCTCCATGGATGGGTTCAGCAATCATATGGGGCTTACCAGAACGTGGTTGCATCAAGTCTTTAGAAAACTGCAATAACCCAGTTGAAGAACAACAAGATGTGAACAACACCATAACAGCTTTAGTTAGCATGACAGGATGTCATCTTTACATTGGTGATCCATTTTCTCTTCAGAGGTCAGATTAATGGTATAATCAAAATCATAATCATGGTATTTAATGTCTATAATGATATTAAATCCAATATTTTCACTTGAATGTTCACACGGTGACAATGGACAGGGCCATGAGACTTCTTAAGAGTCAAAAAGTGGAAAATTACCTCTGATGTGAAAACAAGATTCGAAAACAAAAAACATTTAGCAGATACTAAAGAACGTTTAGAGGATACTAAACACAACAGAAGCACCCCAGTTGCACATTTTAACACCCCCCCCCCCCCCCC
>SMGT01011391.1:244276-298070 GCA_004794575.1 Lanistes nyassanus
CCCCCCCCCCCCCGACACACACAAAAGACCACATGAGGGTCTGTCGCGTGGCAGATGAATGGCAACTCCATTGACTGCAAGAATATGGAATCCTACTTTATCTCCCACTTTGATACTATGGCACCCACACAGGACTGAATCTCAAACATGACCCCCACCACCACTCGGCTTTCTCTCTTCTGGCCACATTTTACCCTCTTTTGAGTCCTCTGTTTATCTCTCTATTTTACCTGTATTTTTTTCATTAGTAACTAACCACCTCTTTAACTGACCTCCACTCACCCTGTGGTCCCCCCTCCCTTGCTACCCACCAATGTGAATAGCTACAACTCCAGAGACAAGTCGCAATCTGTTTGGCTATATGCATGACCTCCCTTGCTAGCTGCCTTTGCCTTTTCCTGTTTTTTTGTCTCTGTGTGTGGTCCTGATGAAGGGGTAATGCCCCCCAAACTGTTGATTATCTGTGTCATTTAATGTAGCTTGGTTCAGTTCCTTTTTGTTAACTTAGGTTAGTTTCCAAGCAGCAGTCACATGTTTCTTTTTATTTTACCAGTAGAGATGACAAGCAGATGGACATAGTTAACTGTAGAGTTCATGTACACAAATAGTGTTAAATCTCCTGTGTAAACTTGCTGAGCTATGTAGATGGACTTAACACATACGCACACTGTTACTGCAGGAACTGGCCCCCTGTTTAAAATATCTTCCCTGTATCTTTCAAGTAAACAAGCTAAAATCTAACTCAAAACATACAGCTTAAAATATAAATCCACTCACCTCAAATTGTTCTGCATGAACAAGAGAGTGACAAGTCCTTGCTGGTTTTAGCTGATTGATAATCTTCAGTAAGATATTGGAGCCATCCATCTCGTCTTCTTTGCTACTCATTTTTGAAGGGCCTGATAGGAAAAGCATCTTCTTCTGGGATCCTGAGCATGCGAGTGGTGACTGGGTGATTTTGTTCTCTTCAGATGTAACTATGCTGGCACCTGTAAGCTCACTTTGAGGTTGAAGTTTTACTATGCATTGTGCCTTATTATTGCTGTCTTTGTTCTCGTCATATGTAATGTCACTTTCACCGCAAGTAGATGTATTTGTCACCAAGCAATAGCTTTTTGATTTATATTTCTGTCTAGTTTTAGACACTGACATGTTATCAAAATCTGTTAAAGTCTGTTTTCCAGAAGATAACTGCTTGGAGTTCAGACCTTTTACAGCAGCAGATTTGGCTGTTCTACTTTTGTTGCGATCAGACTGGATTGCAGAAGTGTAACTCTCACCAGCTGTAACAACTATGCCCGAACATCCTGTTACTGAGATTTCGTATCTTGGCACTGGTTTGTCAACACTTTCATCAATAATTGCCTGATCTTCTAAAGGCACTAGAGATAGGAAGGACAATGGTGAAGATGATCTAGATACTTTGATGTGTGGGTCTGACATCTCACTACATCCGAGTCCTGATAATTTTTTGGAAGAACTTTCTAAACAGGTTTTATTATCCTGCTTGATATTTTGTGCATAAGGTGGTTTTTTGTCTAGGTCTCTTTCTGCAGTTCTTAAAGACATTTCCAGCGGTGTGGCAGGAAAAGATACTGCTGGCTTTCTTAGCCGTGATGCTGACGGCTTATCAGAATTGGAGCTATCATTTCCAATTTGCCTGTTCCTTTTGTTTAAAGAGCTGTCGCTCTTGGCACTTTTGCTGCTACTTCCTGTTGCCCTTTTACATGAAGTGATCATCTTTGCATTCATTTTGCTCATAGTTTTAGCTTTTTTCTTACTTTTGCGAAAATCTAGAGGAAACTCATCTTCAAACAAGCAAAACTTCTTTCTTTCTCCATCCTGAAACTTGCCTGTGCGTACACTGGAAAATTCAGGTGAAGAACTATCAAAACCAGCTTCTGATTCCAGTCCTTCAGTTCTCTTCCTGACTTTTGTCTGAAGTTTTGTGTTTTGTTTAGCAGAAATGGAATGGTTTCCACGCAGAGTTTTTTTGACAGCTGGGGAGGGTTCTGTATTTCTCAAGCGAATCAGATGTCTGTCCTTTGGATTACAACTCCTCTCAATCTTGGTAGAATCACTTTGTGAAAAAGTTACCTTATTTGTCACACCTGTGGTGCTTGAAGTAATTTCTGCGATGCTAAAACAAACACAGGAACATTTTTTAGTTTTATACTGCATGTGTGTGCATGCAATTGAAGCTTTGGTTTACTGAATTTATTTATTCGCATGTAATATTAATAATATCTAAGTTGTAAGTTGGACAGACAACACCTACATCTATAAATGTGAATCCCTGAAATTACAGTAGTTTACCTTCATCCATCAACCTAACTGCTCTAAGAAGTGTTCACAGGTCATCTCCCAATCTCTTTGTATGTGAGACCTTGATTCTGTGAAAATGAGGTAAGAGAACAGACTTCCCAGAAGAAATATGTGCCTCTTCTTCTTGATATAACTACATAACTCAGATGAGGTACAGATGATATAAGAGAATAAAGCAGCACATCTTCAGAGATGACCTCGACCACAATTCTGAGATAGGCTGAAATGCTCTGAACTTATTTGAAGGTGAAGATTTAAAAGCATGGGAAATCTGAACAGACGCCTTATATTTTAGCTGTTTAAGATAACTTTATAATCCCAAAAGAACATTCCACAAAGATAATAAAGCTTGTGGGTTTTAAATACTGGGTGCATACTGCAGCACATAACCAAACCAGCAAGTCTAATATTATAGCAAAATAGGGTATGTGGATTTCAAGCATTCAGATTCCTACATATAAAACAAAGTTCTGATTACATTTTTCAAAAACAAAACATCAAAACTCATTACACGTGCATGCACACAAACATGCATGTGGGCACACCCATACATATACATGTACACAAATAATGATCTAGATATACTCAGGAATGTAAATAACTAAGTACATTTTATCAGTTTTGATTTACTTTTATCTCATGTCTTTCCTGCCAGAACCATAAACGTACAGTACCTACCTTTTCTTTGTAATGAAGCTTTGCTCTATATTACTTATCAAATTTGTCACCTCTGGAGCTTTAGCACAAAGAATGAAGGGCCTGATATTGGGTGTTCTGTTGTCATGGCCTGGCCTCTTTGCTTTCTGTTCATTTTTCAGACACTCATTATTGTGACTACTGGTATAAGAACCTGTGAGGCTTGATGTCTGTACCCTTTTAGATGTATCACTTCTGAGATGAATTTGGATGGGTGCACCCTGGACAACAGGATTCTTTTTTCTTGACTTCACAATTGTGGACCTTGGTTTCATTTTTAACCTTTCGCCTGATGGCTGAGATTTCTTCCACTGTTCGAAAAGTTTTCCTTTGATTTGCTCTTGAGTGAGAAAAGGATACAGAGTTTTGAGGCGAGCCTCATTTGCTTGGCAGAAAGCTTTGTATGTCATCATTTCAGGCCTCTTTACATTACTCGTGTTGATTCTCTGGTACCATCCTGGAACAGCTTTGGTTACAAACATGGTTATCTGTGAAACAAAGAAAAAGACAAAAATGAGAAAAGTTTAGGGATTCAGCTTATCAGTTGACATTTAAATTGGTGCCCATTGAAAATATGCAGATGCCCAGCTAGAATAGCATATATTGCTATTTCATCAGGTGAGTAGGAATATGTACTATGCATTTATAGATACATACATATGCATGCTCATTACAAATGGGAATGAAAAAGTTGTACCAAAGAAAGACAGAAAAAGTCACAGGATAAGAAAGTCATAACTCAACCAATGCCCTTCCATAGCCGAGAAAAAAGATGATATAAAAGAGTGTACAGTTGCATGTACTCTGCAACATTCACTATAAGTAATATATCCATCAGAGAGTTGTCATATACATAAAACTTGACCCCACCAATCTGATACAGTGACGGAATGCAAGACACATCACTGGATCAATAAACAGTATCTGGTATCAAGGTTAGTAACTGAACATAAGTCAGCTACTATATCATCAGAAAAAAAAAATTCAGAAAAATATAGCTTCGACAGTCTTTGCTAAAATACTGTTGGAAAGTTAGAAAGGGCCCATTCAGTAGCAATAGCACAGCATCCCCTTAAGACAAGAATTTTTTTTCCCTCAGGAAGGAATTAAAGGGGAGGGAGGGAACCAAGGATATCTGTGCCCGCTTAACAATGTGGAACCCCACTAGGCCCCCATGAACCTATATCACTACCTAATAGTATAAAAAAAGTGTTGTGCATTCTTCACCTTTCAGTCAGCTGCAGTTAGGGGGCAAAGCTGACAAAACAGACTTCTGTACTGTGTAGGGGTGCAATGAAGTTTTAGAGAAGCTTCATTACTGAAAGCCGCGGATGGAAGGATGGATAAAGAGTAAGAACAATATTTTGAGTTGGCTTCCTTTAACCAAACATTGTCTCTCTTAAATGAGTAGCTGTACAACTCAGTGGACAGAGGCTTGGACTCATGTCAAGGTTGCAAGTTCGAATCAAGCCATGCCCTAGGATTATATATCCTTAATGCAGATTCTATTAGTCAGATTAGTGTCATCCCATGTACTTTAAACTGCCCCTGGTGCTGGCCATCTTACTGCAGCTATGAGTCTGGAGGGTGTTTCAGTGCACAGCTTTGCTACAGGATTCCATTCTTGATAGTGAAATCACCTTGACATGGATGCACTTCCCTTCACAAACCATGCAACCAATCCCTCAAGTGCCTCAATTTGTGGGTGTTGAGTGTGGGTAGGGGAAGCATTTGTGATATATCAGATTATTTTTGAAAATGTTGATGATGTAACTCCAAACCAAAGCTTGATGGATGATCTTAATTTTAACTTTTTAACACATATTTGTTTACATGTCACCACAGATCATAATTATTTTTAACAAAAAAGCATCCTGTTGTCATCAATTTCATCACCATACTGGATTCCTTTTTAGCTTCATCCATGGTCTAAAACTTACTTCTTATAAATCATAACTTTAACTTTTGTATCCTCAAATTTATAATATACTATATTAATATAATTATATATTATTGTTATTGATGTTATTGCATTCAACGCTTGTATATATATATATTAGAAATATATATATATTATATATACCTCTACAGAAAAGTCATTCTGATTGATTCTCTCAAACTTGGTATTAGTTCACAGTATATTCTCTTGTTGCTCGGAGAGTTGGCTTGTATGTTTGCTTTTTTTAACTAATCAAACCTTCCCGGCAAAAACTTTTCCCCTCCTAATCCTATCATCTTCGAAATATGTTATCAGCGATAAAAGAACCCCAAAAAAACTTTTTTGTAAGTACCAGGATAGAAGTTTAAAGTATATGTCTATTAACATGAAAAGAATACTACACGTACAGTTATATTAGATGGTTCAAAAGCTTCAAAAAAAATTCTTTTTCTTTGATCAGTCTTCTTTGGTCGGTCTGCACCTTGCAGACGACAGCCAAGTTCTCGTTTAGTCTCGCGTGAAATGAGACTAGTGACGCCATTAGTTGCTATAAAACAAGCATAAGGCGACCAAGTCGGACTCACGCCAAGTTTTGTGAGCTAGAATCACGGAAATGGAAGGGGCTAACCAAAGTGACGACTTCGACGACTTTTTTGACATACCTGGTCGTTCTGCTGGAGATGACATCCCTTCAAAGGATAGCCAGACAGGTATGAAAACACCTTTTACTTCAGAAAATGACGACAAACAAGACAGAAAAAGCGTGTCGTCTGAAACCGATGAAGATGTTTCGGAATCGGATTCTTACAGTGACACTGACAATATCGTAAATAAGACAAAATATAGCAGCACTCGAAGTCTGTCTGAAAGTAAGTCATCGAGAAGTGAAAGTGGATCTTCGGTAAACAGTGAATCTCCTAGACAAAGAAGACCTTCAAAGCAGTCGGTGAAAGAAAGACATGACTCGTCGAGCAGTGAAAACACCTATTCGAGAGACAGTCGGTCTGACCGAAGTCCTCGAACAGAAGGGAGAGATTTCAAGAAATCTGAAACCGAAGAGAGAAATGAAAGCTTGTCTTCTTCTAGCTCTAGAGGTAGTCGATCTGGCAAATATTCTGAAAGAGCAAGGAGGGGATTTAGTCCACAAGGAAAACAACTGATGAGTAGATCTCCCACCTACGGTCGTAACGATGGAAAGAAACCAAACAGACGAAGTGATACTTCAAGTTCAGAGACAGAGAGCAGCTTTTCGGATGATTCCGAAAACTCAAGCAGGAAAACGTCCTCTTATGGCAAAGAAGTGTCAGACATAAAACATCAGGCATGGGTCACAGATGGTGGGGATAGTTCTAGCAGTGCCTTGAGACACACACACGAAAGACCAAAAACAGAGAAGAGAGTGTCGTCAAAAGTTGATTCATTCCAACACAAGAGACTTGAAGATGAAAGACAAAGTCCATCCTCAAATTCAGACAGTGATATGACTGATGTTTCACCAATGACATCACCTCGGAATGGTAGTTTGAATGGACATGGCAGTGAAAACACATCTTGCAATGCATACAACAAAGAACCAAAGTCAGTTCATGACAAAAAATACAGAGCGATGCCTTTACATGAGGATGGCCCAGCAACTGAAAACTATGCAGACCGTGGAAATTCAATAGATTTGAAAATTCTCATGGAAGCTGTGTCTGAACTTGAGAAAGAGAAACGTGTAAAGGCTCAGACTCGTAGAGTTATGTTTGAACCAGTTCAACAAAAACCTTATGAGAAATCCAATTACACATTCAGTAATGATGATACTGACAGAATTGAGAGAGAAAATAAAAGACTATTGGAAGAGATTATGAGATGCATGCATGGAAAGTCAGAGAGGAGGCAACCCAAAATGGTGGATCCTTTCATCAAACAATCCACTCTAACTGCATCAGCCATCAACAGGCGGCGAGATCAAAAGAGAATTGAAAATGAAAATTTGGTAAGAATTTCATTTTTGTGCTTTGTCTTGCTGTACTATCCCTGTTTTTGTTACTAGTTCAGACAGATCAGCTTTAATAGATTTTAGTAGGTTCCTGAAAGTGGCAGGGAAAATCAAGCCCATTGACGTCTAATTTTTTCTATATACATTTGTCATGTGATCCTTTCACACTATCAGGGTCTCCTACGGAGCCTTTTAGCACAAAAGAATGCCACTCCTACACTCCTGACATGACAGAAACCAGAAAAGGCTGTACCATGTGTGTTTTTGTTATGCTTTTTTGCTGGTTACTACTTGTCCCATGTGTAGTTTTGTTGTGGTCACTGATCAGTGTTACAAAAGCAGGGGAAGCAAAATGTGTGCCCAAAAGGATTCATTACTGTTATGTGTGCAGCATGTGTTATGGGAAAGTAAGTCCATAGAAGAAAGGTTTTATTGCATTGCTTTCCAGCAAACAAACAGGAGAATGCTGTACGAAGCAAACCTTATCATGACAAATCACTTTCAGATAACGAAGTATAGGCTCCTTGTAATTAATGTTTTGTTGGTAAAAAGGAACCCAAATCAGCTAATGACCTTTCACTTTGCCATGGTTGTTTGCAGGCATACTGTACTAAACAACTGCTTTAACTTTCCGTAGCCAATAAAATTCATTTGTACATGGGTAGATCTGTGAAAAAATTTCTTCATGGAAACGTAGATATTTTTCTTTATAAAATCAATACTGATATTTGTTTAGTTTCTCTTTTAGTTATGGGTGGGTACATGTTAAATAATTACATCTACAACATGAGCATGATTTATTGTATGGATTTTTGACAGTTTTGAAGAGTATCTGAATTGAGTATACCTAACCGAAATGAATACTGACCCAGAGCTCATCAAATGACCTGGTTGCAAAGTGACATCAAGGGAGTTCACTCAATTAAAGTTAGAGATGCACAAGAGAGGTAAGAATCCCAGGCAGCAACACCAAGAGACACCATTTTCCCAGCTAGAAATTCCTGGTTTCTGGTATGAGACAATGACAGGATAAAAGTGTCATTGTTCAATATGAAAACTTGGTTTACATACACAATGATAATAATCTTTTTCTAACTTAAAACTCTAGTAGCTGCCCTGCCAGATGCCTGACAGCGTAGGAAATACTAGGATTGGTGGTGGTGGTTATTTAGAGGGACAGTGCTTACACCTCGCGGTGATTTCGCACTATGGGGGATGGGGTCCTATTACTAAGCTATGGACCGAAAGAACCACCAGACTGATGGCTGCAGTAAGATGGTCAGTGCAGACAGGTAGTTTAATGTTTGGGGAGATGGCCGAATGGAGTTTGCACAATGTTCAACTCCAGGAAATAATCCTTTGCCACACCAGGATTCGAACCAGCAACCTCCATCTGCTACTCCGCAGCTCTACCAACTGAGCTATCCAGGCCCCCAACTAGGATTGGTTGTCCCAGTGTTAGTATATGTGACAGTGGGACTGAAGCCTCTGTTATGACAGCAGTCCCAGTTGTCTAAGTAACGCCATCCTGATACGCACTTAGTTGCAATGGGGTGTTGATGAACAAAAAGCAAACATATTCTAAGGTCAACCTCTCCACACCACCCCAACAACCAACATACATACAGAATGATATTCTTTTTTCTTATTTAAAGGAAAACTTAACCTTAGAAGTAACCTGTCTTGAATTGATGAATATTGATATTGTGAGTCTTTTTAACCCTAAATTTCAAGCTACAAAAGAACTGTTCACTTAAAACCCAGCTTTTAATGCCGCTCATCGGCCTTACTTGGAAGCCGCCATGTTGCCTTGATGAGTGACGTCAGTTACCCAGGCAGGGAGAAAGCTACTGCAGCACGCAGCCGACAGCACTCAAAGCAGCATCGTCACAGATATCGGGAAGACGCTTTTACAGCTGAACGCGACACCGCGCTGACGCCATACTACTTGAGCTCGCCAAATACATTTAAATTTTATAAACTCTTTTCTTGTAAAAACAAATGTATTGACCAAAGTAGTGCATTTTGTTAAAATACTTCTAAGTAGAGTGCATTAATGAATAGATGAATAGGTGCCTGTGTTTTTGCGTGTGGGTACGTCTGGGTGCCTGACTGAGAATGCTGTGTGTTTATTAATCATTGAGTTTATCAATATATGCATATTCTAATGTCAGGCGAACTACGATTGACATGTGTTCTTTGACATCATTTTTTCTTCTGAATACCCCCTGAGGGTAAAAGAATAAAGAAACTTGACTTCTTAGTGACATCACTCTCAGCTGTAATCGTCTGTTCTCACTCTCAGGCTCAGCTCCCGTCCGGTTTTGCCTTACTACAATGCCTTTTTCATTGGCACACTTTGTATTGATAATTGTCGGAATGGTTCCTTTCTTTAACTTTTTCTTAAAAGTCTTGAAGCCAAGCGAAGCAGCCACATCATTTTCGTAGATGCTTTCAAAGCACTCCCTCGTAAAATGTTCCTCGCACACGAGGTGCAATTTGTGCCATTTATACTCTTTTGCATGACGAGGCAACTTGGCGTTCTTTAAATTTTCAAGCCACTTTTTACATAGTGCATAGCAATATTTTGATTTTGCTGGATTCGGAATCCCAAAAAAGCTTTTGTGGCTTCCATCTACATTAAACGATTTGCACTGTTCGTTTAAACAGCCGATCGCTTTGCACTGTAGCATGTTGAATGCTTCTGGGGAACTGACGTCACCAGACCAGACGACAGCTGCGATATTTTGCTTTCATTCGCGAAAGAGTACCACAACATGGCGACGTCCGTGTGCCATTATTTACCGAAACTAAAACGTGGATTGTATGGAAATAGTACCGATACAGCTTAAAATTTAGGGTTGACAAGACTCACAATATCAATATCTATGAATTCATCTCAAGTTGCGTCTAGGGTTAAGTTTTCCTTTAAATGATACAAATTATTTGTGTTGGGCTTCATGTTGCCATAGTATTATACACTATAGTCTTTTCTAGGGTCAACATTTTTTTCTTTACCCACCTTGAACATTTCAAGTGACTGACATGCTGAAATCTCCACTGAGAGCAAGTTTTATTTCAAATTAAAAAGAATCAGTTTGCATGTTTGTCAGTCTCAGTCTCTTTTCGTGTGAAAGGACATGCATGGTTATGGTCCCCTCACTTTGCATCACATCCTTCAGTATGTGTTGTGACACTGCATAGCACTAAAAGGGATGCTACTTCGACCTTGTTTATCAATACATTTTGTAGTAATGTATAATATAGTCTTTTCAGTATACATAGAAACAGACCAATGTAAAATTTTTGTTGGTTAAGGTATTTAATATTTCATCATTTGGGGGAGTGATGTGTTTAGTGTCACTAATAACCAAAGGTAACTGTTGGAGAAGTTAATGGAAATGGGGTGGGGGGGTGTCAGTTTAGGCATTGGTGTCATGGGGCAAGGTGCACAACATGCAACCAGATTTCTAGCTCAGCCAGTCAATGCTAAACAGATGTGTCCAGCTACCTCAAGCATTGTGATAATCAAAATAATTGATCAGATTGCTTGATGTAGCGGCATGCATTGTACTAGGATGGAAGTAGGGCTTTAGTCGCTTGTTCTACACTTTGCTCCTGATCTGTAGTTCACTTGTTATGTTACAAGTAGTTCAATTTAATAGCACCACAGCCCCTTTGTTTGACCTTACCCTTCATGTTATTGTTAATGTTGGGGAGGAGTGGGTGGGGGATGGTTGTCATACTCCCATGGTGTTTTAAAAGACAGATTTGGGTTGTTACCAGTTGAGTATGCCCTAGAGCAAAGTGCATGATTGATTCTGGGAGCAGATTTGGTGATAAATTACTATAGCTATGCCGCTTTTGGAATGGCCTGAATTCTAGTACATGTACAGACTGTGCATAACCCTTATGCTAATGCATTAAATCTTTAGGCTTGAGTCAAGCAGTTGTCATTTTGTCTAACTCTATTCAGTGTGTTTGTCCACATCATACTACATACCAGTTTTTATTAATTATAATTTTAAGGTTTTAATAAGTCATGTGGAAGCAGGATCTATTTTAAATTTCTGTCAAGGTATTGATCAACGCTATCACTATGATCGTCATAGTTTGTGGAAATGAACTTGTAGTATTTAATGAAAGTTTGCCATTAAATGAATAAATGCTGATAGGCAGTACCATTATCAGCTGTATTAGCAGAAGGGTGTAACCATATTGACAATATCCAGTGCATGGTAAATGACAGCTCAGTTCAAACATTTCCTGCATGGCTGTGTTAATCACTGCAAACTTTAATCCTTTTGACTTGTAAAACTGATAACCAAGCAGCTACTCCTTTGGCTTGAGAAAGGTAAGCAGTCACACTGGTGCAGTTCAATGAGCACTTAGTGTTGGAAGGTTTATGGTAGTTGGGATCTGCAGGGTGCTGTTCTTCACTACTTAGTTTTCGTCAGTTGTGGGGTTACCTGATTCTTATCAATATAATGCTTCTTATGTGTATGTGGGTGCAGCATACCTGCATTAATGTTTTTCAGTACTCAATCATGCTACTTTCAATGCATAAATCATGACTTTTCTAAGCCTCAGAATTTGTTCCTCCTTTCTTTCCTCTCCCAGTACAAATACTTGTAGGGTGCACTTTTCCTTAAAAATAAATTGCTCCTTGCATACATACAGTCCTATAGTAAACTAGAGCTAATTCCTCCACCAGACAAAAGACATCCTATGTGCTGGTAGAATTTTTTTTGGGGGGGGGAGGGGGTAGGTAGACAGGGTAGACATTTGAAACATCAGCCTTATCTGGGAGCAAACATGACCGTGTAGCTTTGAATTGCTTCACAAGGTGTTGCCTAATTTGGAATTTGTGTATCATGATTGCTCTGTTTTGCATCGTCTTTGCCATTTCAGTAAATTACTACATAATTTCATAGTACACAGATACTTGAGCAGCGCAACCTATTTTGCCAAAAGTGGCTCTGTATGCCAAATATACATGTGGAAAACCGGGCTTACAAAAGGTTTAGGAATGAAATATTGTTTGGAGGTGTGCATTACTAAAACAGTTATTTTCCAGCAGTTGGTGTAGAAGTAGACACTGTATTTTCTGGTCCAGAGTAGGAGTACTCAACTGTGTTAAAAGTATTGATGGATAAATTTGATTTTTCCCTCATGCAGGATGAATGCAGCTTCACTTTAAGGGAGGAATTATAGTTATGCAATAATTTTTATTTTCTTAACTTTATTTAATATTATGTGTTTGTATTTACCATTTTCAAATTTAGACAAAAAAACCCTTTCAGGCTCAAGAAGAATTCTGGCCAGAATAGATTGAAGTGTAATCTAAACCCTTAAAGTTTTGCCAAATTTTGTCTGTCAACAGGCCTTTCTGAAGCGACTCCAAAGCATCAAACCAAGCAAAGGCATATCAAAGGCTGAGCAACTGCATGCATACAACAGCACAGTTCTGCATGGCATTCCCATATCAGCTTTGCATCCAATGCCATCTGGCAAGCCACAGCACAGTGGTCACTCATCTAGCTCCAGCATTATGGGCAGCATAAGTTACCGTGCTCGTAGCCATGGCAGTCTGTGGAGTAATGCATCGCCTTCTGTGAGCTCTGTCAGTTCACGTCAGAGCAGCAGAGCTAGCAGCCGACCTACCAGTGCAAAGATGGGGGAGCGGCCTCCTTGGAATGAAAGGTGGTGACAGGATGGTCTGTTGTTATGGTTCATAGTGTATGTGTTGATGCTTTAACAGAATAATGAGAGGTGCAAAGGAAACCATTGGATGAAAGGCATTAGCAGCAAATGTTATGGTGGCAAAGTAATACAGCTTTTATTCACTTTACTGTAGCCTACCTTGGACCTGTATTTGTGAACAATGGCACTTCTCTTCCACAACATTTTACAATGTACATGTATTCAAATTCAGAAGATCAACTTATAAGCATCACTTCTTTACAGAGTGCATGCACCAACAACTGGGCCTCCGCCTTCATCTCTCCCTCCAACCCTTAAAAAAAATTGTACCCTGTACATGTAGTTCGGTTTACTTGGCAGTTTGCAGAATATTATTTGTTAGAACATTTTCTTTCATTTATGTGTTTGCCACAGTGCAGTCTGGCTAACAAAAGCATGAGTCCAGGAACCATATTTATGACCATTGGTTAATCCTAAACCAGTCACGATCATGTGACAAACCATCGTTCCCACAGGCCAACAAAGGTCGCTAATTGATGGTTTGTCAAGTGATCGTGATTGGTTAAGGCTTAACCAGCAGCCATGAATAGAGCTCCAAATTACATTAAAAATTAAACTTTTCCATTCTGAATCCCCAGCCAGCATGCATCTGTTTCTGTTACAAATTTATGGTTGACAAGGGATTTGTAACAGGTTTTGCTTAAAATGAGTTGAACGAATCCTAAGCCACTATTATCACCTAGTTAATGTGGACTGTGCCCCATTGCTTTCTCTCACTTCTACATTTGCACACTCAGTTGGGAAACTAATTTGCAGACTGCCATGATTTAAAACCCACACTATGTGTGTTCAGGTGGGAAAATGCGATAGGCTTTGTATGGGAGACTGTTGGAATCTGTAGAGAGGAGAACTAGCGGGGGACTGTAAATTTAGACACTCATAAAGGAGGGAGAAGGCATTAGGACTAGGAAAGGTGAGTAGGGGATATAGTAGAGATGTACCTGATGACAGCAGCAAAAATACTGGATGGAAGGAAGGTTGGACTTTGTGAAGATAGCATCCTGCTGCAAACTGCAAGTGAATGAACACATAAATTTGGTGACCATCATTATTAATAGGCTGGTGTTCCTACCTTTCTCCCAAGCTCTTTTTCATGTGCATGTAAAAAATGTTTTAAAATTTGGTAAATGAAATACACATCTGGCCTGGTTGACAGAATTTCTGTGACACATAATGTTATTGATATTTACTGTCTCACATTTTTTTTTCCTGTTAATACCTGATGCTGCACTTATTGAAACTTGAATTAAGTGGACTTTACTGTACATGCAGCTGATGCCAGGGTGAAGCCAGATTAGTGTGTGGTAATGTGTGGTGACCCAGTTTTCTACTTTTCGTTAACAGAAATAGAAAAATTTGTCTTGCTGTAATTGTTATGATGGATTCAAAATAAATGTAACAGTTGCTATACTCATTCCATTTTACACCATTGTTTCAACTATGTACAATATTTGCCTCTAATATTGTGAGAAACTGTAAAATCAAAGTGATGTAGATGATAATTGTCTTTTGATGTGCATTTTTTCCTGCTGATTATTTAATTTTTGCAGGTTATTGTTAAAAAGAGCAAATTATCATTATCCCCATGCATAAATAGAAATGTGCGACTGCTTCTTGGGATGTGAGTCTGTGGTGAAATCAAAGTAACTGAACCAAGTATTACAGCATAAACAAACACGCGCAAGATGGTGACATGCTGCAAGATGACAACAAAGCACATGTACAAGATAGTGGCACTTGTACATGCAGCTATCACTATTTTGCACGTTTTGTCACAGTCTTGCAGCATATGTTCTTGTTTCTTTCAGATAAGTCCTTTATTTTTCTGTATGATTTTGTGTTTTAGTTGTGATGAGGAGGCAATGCCCAGAAATGTCGACTTTTTGTCTGTGCTTATTATACATGTACTTGGTTCAGTGACTGTTTTCACCACATTATATGCATAGTTGCATACAGCATACCCATGCATCCACTTAAATAGTTCTTACTGTTCTGACTTCAACTCCATTGATGTTTGGACACATATAGAATTAAACTATTTGTTGCTAAGTTGAAGTATTTGGAAATGTGATTTACAAGTTACTGTATCTTTTTAATTAATATTGTAAGTTGTTCCCTACTTAAGATCTCACATATCTTTTTCTGGACTGTCTGTGGAGTCATTCTCAGTGGTCTTGGGTAAACTATACAAACAAGCAAGAATGTAGCCGTGTGCATGCATGTATGTGTGTGTGCGTGTGCATGTGATTGATACAACCAAACTTTGTCTTCTCTGAACGGGCGTTTACTTCATGAATGATGACAAAATAGTTCAGGTTAGATGCATAAAAGCTAACTGAAGCTTGGCAGTCACTAAGGGCTCCCAAAAGTTGGCAGATTGCACAGAGCCCAAAACAGCTGTCAACTTATATACTGTGCGGATACTCATTGAAAGGGTTTACTTTTTAAAATGTATTTTGTAGCATTTTGTTTACATCTTAACATTTTCAAGAAACTTGTAATTATATTTCAGCAAAATTAGAAAATCAGAACATGATCATGATTCCAAAATAGCTGGTCAGTGCAGTTGTCAGCTTGTGCCAATACATACCTTGCTGCTTCTTGTATTTTCCGTTTGCCTGGCTAGAAAAGATTTACTTGGACAAAACCTGCTTCTTCTCTCCCTCCTTTCCGTAAATATGCCTGCCTCCTTTTCATAAAAATGTCCCGTGATGTCTTGCTGTTCTATCTCTTGAGTACTTTTGAAGGAAAGTATTTTTGTTCAGAACTGTATGAAACAGCAGTAGAATATTTTCTAGTTCTACTGTTCTAGTTGCATTTCAGTGGTGACTCCAAGCGATCTTTCATTTTTCAGTCTGTTGTCTTGTACTAATGTAATTTTTCATATTTGGTTATGTGGAATATGTTCATATGTAAAAAGGAGCTTGATTTCTGTAGTGCTGTGCACCAATATTAAAAACAATCCTCTACGAGAATCTGCTTCAAATGTTGATGTTGCTTTGGATGTCCTATGGGCAACAGACCATAGAACAGTTTATGTTTCTGCAGTTCATTTATGCACCTATTTCAGTTTCATACTTGCTAGCATACACCATCCAAAATTCAGAATGAAATCAGCATGGTGAACATGCAGTATTCTACGCACACACCCTTTCTAACCAAACGAAACCTTTGTTGTTTTACTTTATTATTATCACAGTGCAAACATCTGGAAAATATCTGATGTGTAATATTGCTTGTCACAAATAATATAACTATAGCTCTGTCTTTAAAAAAAAATTACTTTTACTCTTGATCCAACCAAATTTTGCTGTAGATATATACAATGTACCAATTTGCAAGCTAATAAGTTAGTATCCAGATGCTCACTCTCTCTTGTTTTTCAACCCTGGGCTAGAATTGTAAAATTACTTTATTTAAGTGTGTTTGTAAAATATATATCTTGTCAGAACAATGCATTTCAAACCCAGCCCTTCATAGTGAGAACAGGAAGTCCTGACATAGTCTATTACATTCTGATAAGCATCCCAAAATGTTCAGCCACAGTCATTATAAAAAAGCATCAGTTTCTTCTTGAAGTAGAATGATGAAGACATGCTTGGTCATCCAGATGATGATCTGGCAGTTAAGTTTGGGTTAGCACTATGGTCCTCAAGATTCCATGTTGACCCTTTTTTCAGATCCTGAAAGACATCAAGTCCATTTTTAACATACCCTGCCCTGTATTCTGCATGTCACAACTAATTTTCCTTGGCTTATTGCATGCACAGTCCATTGGCAAGAAAGGGAGAAAAAGGGCCATCAACTATTCTCCTGTTTATATTTTACTGCAGTAAAAAAGAAGCCGTATGAACCTGTAATACTAAATAAAAGGGGGAGATAACTGTCACCTTTATCTGGATGTTAGCAGAAGCAAGTTTTTCTCGCACTTTATCACAGGCAACCAGCATAGGAGAAAAAAGCTCTTTCTGGATACTTTTAGCATTAACCTTTGACTGAAGGCCATGGTTTTCTGAAAAATCATGAACAAGCATAAAGAACCCAACAAAAATTGAGATTGTTTCTATTATACACTATATGGTTGTTAAAATCTAGATTGTTTCTGTTAAGGTAAATATGTCTTACTAATATTCAAACTTCCATATCATTTGGACCAAAGATAAAAATAAAATGTGCTTATAGTTTGAGCTAATAGCTTGGATACTGATACACTGTTCATGAAAGTAGTGTTCTGTCACAGCTGGTAGGAAGCAGAGAAATATGACAACAAACTGATCAGAAACTAGCAGTATGATATGAATGAATGACTTTTGCTGACCCACCCAATACTTCCATGGTGTGTTTTGAATCCAAAGCAAGGTTTCGCACATGAGCTCGGAACTCTGTCAGGTTGTCCATAACAAACTGGAAATGTTGTGTTTTTCTATCCTCTTGTGTCTGTACAAATACATGCCCACCAAAAATCTTGTGTTGTTTTAAACTGCATGAATCAAAGTCTTCAATGATTTTAAGTAGAACTGTCATCTCGGCACCATTTCTCTTTAAATGTATGCAGGACTCTCCCAGTCTCCCTCACCATTCCTCTCTCCCTGTACAGGTAATTCCTTCTGCAAGTGAAATTGTTAGTGTTCCCATCCACAGTAACAGAATATTCTGTCTGCCCGTCAATACCATCCACAGTAATAGAACATTCTCTCTGTACATTTGAATACTCCTTGATAACTTGCCTTTCCATGGTACTTTATACATTCTGTCAGCCTGAACAGTCTTAACTTTTAAATCCTCAGCAGTACATCCTTCCTACATCCTTAGGTCTTTGCAACAGTAAATGAAGATTTGAAACACTAGTGCAAACCTTTTTGTACCCCATGTCCAGCCCAAGCTTTGTCAGTATGCGGTGTATGTAGACACTGGCAGAGCCAACAGCCGCAGAGCTGCGAGGACCACAGATACGGGGACCAACAGGCTGCAAGCATTTACCACAAACTTGTTTCCATTGATTCCCCCCTTTGTAATTGTGATGATTTGTGCATGCAATATTTTTTAAACAAAGCATTTCTATAATACTATGCTGAATGCCATCTGGTGGGTGATTTGCAATTAGAAATGTATGCCATCTGACACTACAAATGCTGGCATCAAAGTATTATGCCTTATCTATTGCACTTGTTTTACACAGAGAAAGTCAGTAGGTGGCAAACTACTACATTGTACTGCAATTCTACTACACTGTACTGCAGTTCTACAGCTGGCACAAAGGACGAAATATGCAAGTACCTCAGCTTTGCACTGCATAACCTGGTTCATGTATTTCATCAAACCAAAGATAGCATCCAAGGCACCAGGTGTGTCAAAGTCATCTGCAAATGCCCTCTCAACTGCCTCTCTCGTCGTGTGAATTCTATTCACATGTATGCAATGAGATGTTAACTTTTAATACCAGCTCATGCACCATCATATTTGTGGGAATCCAGAGATGTGAACACACACCCACCATCAGAGTATACCGAAAGTCTTACAACCTTATATGCATGCACCTCTGCCATGAACAATCGGTATCTCCAGCAATAACTTTAGCCAACTTTAAAGTGCAAAAAGTTCAAGGGAGTTGATGACAGTTGCTTCAAGCAGCACTGGCTCTCTTCCATCTGCTACACATGCACACACACATCCAATTGCAGGTACACAGATGCATGCATGCACGTGCACACACACACACACACATGCTTATTCACTGATGCACACACACGTAATATTACTTGAAACATGCTTTAACAAATCCTCATTACCTCTGATAGAGTTCCGACTGTGAAATGTCTGAGCAGTCAAAGTGTCCTCGCACGTATGCATCACACTGTGTAAGTAAGCTGTTCAGCTGAGTAATCATAACCACAGCCTTTTCCATTGATTCTTTGCTGAACTCTATTGCTGATTAGTGAAAAACAAAATGTTGCTCGATTTACCATCTCTTATGTTTTATCAATGTCAGTCATTCAAGGTAAACAGATTTTAAAGGGGAAAAACCTGCAACTGCATGAACCAAATGCTCTACATATTCTATTATACAAACTAAAAACCCATTAAGAATTTTTGGAGAGCATCATTTTTCATTAACTCCTGTTAAGAACACATGCAATTCAAAAATGAAAGAACAAAAGAATGAACAAATAGACACAACAGAAGCAAAGGATGGAGGGAAAGAACCAGCTTTCTTTCCAGTTTTTACTCACAGCTTCTATAGTGTGTCAGAAGACAAAGCAAGCGGAACTGATCAGCAGTGTAGTCTTCTAGAAGCTGTGAGATACTAATGGTGTTTTTTAGTGACTTGGACATTTTCTCTGCATCCTTCTTCAGATGCAGATGCCCTGTAATAAGGAAAAAACCATATTCAGAAGAAATTTAAGAAAACTTTCCAGTTAAAGATGATCTTTAGGATTCCATGTTCTTTGTAGAGATTATTTAAATAAGAGACTAAACAATAAGGTTGTAAATCAAAGTAAAAGTGGCAGGCAAGGTCAGGTCATGCACACTCTTCTTATCTATGTAAATTTTCCATTTCCTTTTTATTTGTGACCATTTAAATGATTTGATATCGAGATATCTCCCGTGCAAATATACCTTACATCCATCACATTCTACCTTGTCTCGTCTGTTTCAAGATCCCTGTAGCTCCATCAATTTAGCCACATACCTTTACCACAGTTTTAAGCGCCGAAATGAAGTGAATGCAATTGAAATGCCAGATAACTGTCCACATTAGAACTTTCGTGGATGTAAATGTTTACTACAGTCATCATATCATTTGCCTCTATGCATGGAATTATTGGTTAATACTGTGTCATGCTCATTTCCCATTGTAAAGGCCATGTGACCAGAGGCAATACAGTTTTTTGTTTCAATTTCATTTATGTAAATTTTCTTGAAAGCTTACAATCCCTTTAGTAAAAACTTTTTATTTATATTTAACTTTTTAGCAAATAAATAAGTTTCATACACTGAGCCAGTACAAATAAATGTACTAAAAACAAAAGAACCCCCTTCTAATACACATTGGAAATGTAAGCCGGAAAAGTAGAGAGTTTTATGCTTCAGATTTGTTTCTTCTCTCTTTATCTCTCCCTCACACGTGCAAACACATGACCGCAAGCATGCATGGAGGCATGTCCACACAAACACACACACACACACACATATGCATACAAGGCTGTCAAAATGTCCTTGCCTTTAGTTTAATAACAGACAACTTATTTCCCTATAAATAGTAGCGAATTTAAACAGATCTTACTTCCCAACAATATTATAAAACAACAGAACTGTGTAAATATCCTAGTGAGTTAGAGAAGTTTGGTTGAGTCCCCTTAATGAGAATTACTAATACTTCATCAATATTTATATATATACCAGTATGCATCCAGTAATTTGCCCACTGCCGACAGCCAAAGTGACCCTGAGACTGGGCAATTTCATTTTCATGGTGAGGAAACATCAGATCCATGCCGCCAGAATGGATGTCAAAGTTGGCTCCAAAAATGGAACTTAAAACCCCCCCAGAAAATATAGGTTTTAAAAATGAACACTTTAATCCAATGAATTAAAAAAGCTAACAAAGTTCTATTTCTAGTTTTGTAGCTTTCACAGAAAGAGATGTCGAACACAAACACTGATCTCTATTTCTTTTTCTTCCTCTCTCTCTCTCTGAACACTAATACCTTTAAGAATATTTTATTAAAAGACTGATTTTCAAAAATGCAACATCTACAAGTATAATCAAAATCCTACCAGCAAAGTGCAAACCTACTCCATGAACTGTGATCCACACACACAAGTCTGCATGAATTAAAAAATGCTGACTGAACCATGACCATAGGAAAACACAAGTCTAAAATATTCCAGCAATACTTCTTGTGGATAAACTTGCATCAAATGGAAAAGAATACTGTACACTTGTTTAACGCTCTCTTCAACAGACCTCTCTCTTCCCCCCTCCCTCTCTCTCTCTCTCTTAGTCTCACACACACACACACTGACACATTGTTAGATGCTCATGAACCTACATACACCCTTTCTTTATGCAGCCACAACCACCCTCCCCACCCTGATCCCAACACAGAAAGCTAACCTTGCCATAGCCGAGCACTCAATGTGCCAGCCTGGGCGACCATTGCCCCATGGAGAAGACCAGAAGATTTCTCCTTCTTTGGAACCTTTCCACAAAGCAAAGTCTGGAGCATTTCTTTTGTACTGGTCACCTGTAGTGAGGGAAAAAAATATCAAAAATTCTGAACAACTTAGATTACAACAACAACAACAACAACAAGACAACAACAAAGCTGCTCCTTCTATGTGTATGCAACTCAAAAGTTTGTAAGATAGATAAACTCAGAACTATACATTGGAACTGCAGTTCTCACGGTGAATTTCTTATCTCAAATATACACAGACAATCCACTTTCTTGTAAGTTGTATTAAAACTGCAAAAATGCTTCTTACTCAATCAGCGCAAGAGTCTACACTGCAGTGTTTGTCAATCTGGTATTGCTCAGAATTCCAAGAAATAAAAAATTGTGTTCTCAAGGACAGAGTTAGATATGATTCTAAAACCAAACAAAATCCAGTTGTGAATGCATGCACCATCATTATAGATTCCTTCATGTCTGTGCTCATAAGCCTTAAGAAAGTGCTAAACCAATGGAACATGTGCATTTCATCACTGTCTATTTTTTATAAGAAAAGATACAAGAAAATATTAACAAGAGAAATAATAAAAATAATAATACAACAGGACTGTTTAAATATCCACCATGATGTACGCTCAAAAATCCTCGTTTACCCAAGGTAACCAAATTCTAACAATCACAAACATTAAATATGTCTTCTAGGTGTTCCACATAAGCAGCATTAAAGGTAAAGCTGTCCTTGACCTTTTTCAGGTGGCAGGGAAGTGAAGGTTATGAGACCCCACCCCCCACTGAGCCAGAATTGTAAGGGTGGTGCCCCTCTCCTCTTTTTCACTGCTGGTCTTACCTTCCCAGACCTCTTGGCCAGCTACCCATTACCAGCTGGGTGAACTGGAAGAAGCGTGCTGCAGCAGACGGGCATTGAGCCAGCACCATCAGGTTCGGAGGCCTGTGCTCTATTTGGCTATCCGCTTTCTCAATATCAGCTGCATTACACATTCAAAAATCATTTTTCTCTGTATTGTACCAGTTCCAGGTTCTGAAATTGAGCATTTAAAGGGATTTTTTTCAAGCTACAGCTCTGTCCCTTTCCCCCACTGAACGCAGGATTAGAGTTTTACTCACTTGTATTGGCAAAATCAGGAAAAACTTGTCTCATCTGGCCGTACTGTCCATACCTCTGAACATCAAAATATACACTGCCTGTTAAACAAAACCAAAAATTATTTGATCTTTAACTATACAAGGAAAACAGGTGACTGCCGCTTGGAGGAAAAACCTTTCTAAAATTTTCTTCTTCTGGTTTCGTAGTTGTCGTTTTTGTGTTGTCCTGATGAAGGGGTAGTGCCCCAAAACATGTAGATTGTCTTTGTCTTTGTCATGTCTTAGCTTGGTCCAGTTCCCTTGTTTTAAATTTTAGAATGATCTTTAACTATTCTGTAACCCCTCCAGAAACAAAATCTTGACAAAAAACACAACTGATTACCTCTTTTATCATCTCAGTCTAGTGTTCTAGTCCTTAAATTTATTAAATTTAAAACAAGGGAACTGGACCAAGCAAAGACATGACAAAGACAAAGACAAAGACAATCTACATGTTTCGGGGCACTACTCCTTCATCAGGACGACACAGAAACGACGAAAAAAGTAAAAGACGTAGCTTTAGTAGATGTGGCGCATGGGCTGGACAGCAGGAAAATGAATTTATTTGCAACAATAAAATAAAAATAAAAATAAAATAAATGAATTTATTTGCAACACAATTTTTTTAAATAAAAAAGAGACACTGCTACACCCTTCTCCTGCATCTGATAAGAATCTCAAATATAAAAACTTTTCCACAACAAATGTGATAGATCTATTTTGGGAAAGAATGGTAAAGAAAGATTGCCCAAAATAGATGCTTTGCCTTTAAGTTTAAAATTCGGCTGCCATAAGGTGGAGAGAACTGATGTACGTCATCATTTGATTGTTAAAAACAAAACAAAAAACCCCACAAAGAATCCCCAACAACAAAAGATGCACCTCCCCACCCACCCCCAAATCACACCATCACATAAATCAAAATCATATCAACACAGGGTTTCCCATGTTGTGCATGTGTGTGTAACATATGCCATAAAATCCAAAATATGTAACAATATTTCACAATGGAAGTATGCCTATGCAGCAAAATTTCACAGTACAGGTACACACACTACAAGTCTGAAAAGATGAAGTATCTGTATTTTTTGTGTGCTGCAAAAAGAAATCCCTGGCTGTCTGTGTTGAATACAAATGTTGTGATAGGCTGTTATCAAAAGTTCAGTTGATTCGTGTTTGAAAATGATGTCTTGCAGCATTTATTCTGCTGCAAAGATGAAATTGTCCATCAAAAATCCAGTCACAACAAGTTGATTTGCTGGTTTAGTTAATTTTCAAAAGTCGGGACTTGCAAGGCATTAACCTTAAGCCAGCTACAAATATGCTCAGTGTGTTGACAAATTTCAGAAGCTGTTGAGATATACCCTCTAAAACTTCCTTGTAGGGGTAAGCTTACCCCTTAAAATCCCAAGGAGGAGTACAGTACAAGTGGGGAGCCCTGCCTCTGCTCCTCTACATGTTCCAGTATGCTTTATTTGTATTCTAAGATATCTCATGATTTTTTTTGTCCCCAAGACCACTGGAGACAGACACACACATTCACACACACAGCAGTAGAAAACATCAATGAAAAAAGGGATCGTTTGGCTTTTCTGATTTGTTTTCCCTCGATGAAGTTTACTCTTTTTTTTAATAGGGTAAAACTTGTTCTGCATTCTTACCATCTTCCGTAACATATGCAAGACCATTATCAATGATGCCCTGGATAAAAAGGATGATGTGCTCGATATGGTCTGTTACTCGAGTGAAGGAGGTTGGCTTGGATACGTTTAATGCTGCCATGTCCTGAAAGAACTCCATCTCGTATGCTCTTGTCAGTTGTGTGATGGTGGTTCCCATCTGTGAAATATGGTGTCATATTTATCTAAGTTAACAAAAGTGGAACTGAGCCAAGCTAAATTAAATGATAGACGACACAGAACGCTGACAGTTTGGGGTCATTATGCCTTTGTCAGGACAAGACAAACACAAACAGATAGAGACAAAGACAGATAAAGGCAGAAACAGATGAAGGCAAAGACAAGGCTAAGTGCCCGTTTTTTGTCTTTGCCTTCATCTGTTTCTGCCCTTATCTATGAAGGGGTAATGCCCCAAAACTGTCGGCATTCTGTGTCGTCTATCGTTTAATATAGCTTGGCTCAGTTCCATTTTTAAGTTTATCTTCAAGCTGCAGTCACTTGTTCCTTTTTATTCCATCATATTTATGCTTTTAGCAGTTCTTATCCATGTCATATCCTTTTAATATAAACCACATAAGAAGCCATCACCATGAACTTTGTGATTTGTCTTAGTGCATTTTATGCACAATAAAAAAAATTACTTGTGTAGCAGGAAACATTTTACATATCCCTTGGTTACCTTACCCTCATATTAAGATGAGAATCAATTTTATCTCCAAGATCCGAAGCTCAACAAAATCTACTTGCTGTGTCTCTATGGCATGTGTGAGTGCACAAGTGTATCCATGAAGGCAGATGTGCGGCACAGGTGGACACACCCACACACATACTCTCTAAAGCTTTCGTTAATGCAGGTATTTTTTTGACAGAACAAACTTTTCATGAAGGGTCATTTGAGACCTTTTCAAAATGATCCTTTGTTTAAAATTTGTGGGAAAATTGTTTAAAGTTTGGAGGTCATTATGCAAACAACTGATGCATGCAAACTCCTAAAGCTTACTTCTTTCATCCGCTTTATGATCTTGTCATCAACATCGGTGATTCCTAAGACCACCATTGTGTCAATGCCAAACACATTTGCCATGATGCGTCGAATTATGTCAAATCTCACATACGAGCTGGCATGGCCAATATGTGCACTGTCATACACTGTAGGCCCACACATATACCTGGAAAATAGAAAAATTACAAGGAAGAAAAAAACTGATTTTCTTTTGCAAATGATGATTTAAATGTCAATTCATTTATAATAGTAATTACTAATGCAATTACACGTGACTGGAAACAGAACTGTCCACCTGGCAAATCAATCATAACGCTAACTGTTGTACCACCAATGTCCTCAATCATAGAATTTTATACACGTAATAATACATATCTCTCTGCTTAATGTAAACTGGTGTGGTCTGTTTGAGGATACATGTGCACGTTTGATCGTTATACTTTATCATCTACACATCAAGGAAAGACGCTGCTTTATTTAGACAGGGGCTTCCTACATACCATCGTGCAACTTTATTCTCAGTCAGTATTAATGGTACTTTCTTTTTCACAAATGGATGCCAAATGACAATGTTTGTATCAAAGCCTGTTGGCTGATCCCAGTCAGCTTTCCCATCAAATCTAGAGAATGTTGATTCTGTTGCAAATGCCGAGATAAACGTGGGCTTTTTCACAAGGACGCCTGCAGGAGTTGCAGGACAAAGAGTTCTAATTAAACGTCCCAAACACTGTGGGACATTACAGGCAATGTGCGATCGTGCTTGACACTTTGTAGTATGTACTGCTTTCACATACGTGTAGTATATATGTTGATTAGTTTGTTTGAGTAATACAGATCTCATTTTCATAAATCTATTATATCATTCAGTCCGCGGCGAATTCGTTGTGCGAAAAAGCAGCTAAGAGAAGTTTATACAAAGTTACTCTTTCCACAAGTCTACCGGAAGCAGAAGGAATATTTTTTCTTCGGATATCTTGATTAATGTCCCCTTCCGGAAGCAGACTAGTTTGAACGCCGAGAAGTTCTGTGTTGTTGTTTCGCTCAGAAACAGGGAAAGATGAGTGTATTGAATCATACGAACCATGCTGCCGTTGAGGCATTATGTGCTGGTACCTATTTAGAGAGCTATTTAGACACGATGGAATCTCTCCCAGATGATCTACAACGAAATGTCACGATGCTGCGCGAGCTAGATATTCAAGCTAAAGGTAAGGACTTCGGTGTTTTGTCGATTCGATCATAAAGTTCGTCAGCTGTTTCAATGTTTGAAAGAATATACGTATTATATTGAGAGACCCAAGGGGACAGAGAAGTAAAGAGTTTAGGAAATCGCAGTGTATTAGTTTACCTTATGTGTGACTCGGGCCACAGCTTTTCTAGAGTCTGTACTCGTGATTGTTTTCTCTTTCTTAGCGACTTTGCTAAGTTAGGTAGATCTAGTACGTGCCCAAAGAATCCACTTACTCAGGCTACTGATTAGTGATTACGTGAAGACCACGTAGCGGGATATAGAGATGTCACAAATCTTAGGAAATGAATGATAATGGAAAATGTATGTTTACTGCATCTAGAACTCGTTTCAGTTTTAGGCCTAGGTGTCACATTATGATTGTCGTGCATTCAGCTCCGTAGTAAATAAAACTTATAAGAAAACTCTCCGTTTATCTGAATGCAGGAAGTGGGAGGTAGGTCACTTAGTAACCTACTGTTGAAAGAACGAAATGAGACATTAGGACATTGTATCAATAATCCTGAGAGTACAACAAAAGAAACTAAGCCAAGCGAGAGTTAGATCTTTTTGGGGCGTAATCCCTTCTTCGGGACAGCACAAGCAGACAGATAACAAATAAAGATAACTTAGCTTACAAGGACGCTGATACATATCTTTATTTAATATTTGTTATTTGTTATCTGTCTGTGCTGTCCTGAAGAAGGGGTTATTCCCCAAAACATTGACTTGTCGTCTAACTCTCACTTGGCTAAGTTCCTTTTGTTGTACCTTTATTACACCAACCCGCAGTCATCTGTTTCATTTTTCTTTACTTCGGTATACATCTTGACTGTACTATTTGTTGTCTTGTTGCTCTGTTTTTTTTTCTAATCTTGAGAGTGAAAAATCTATGCACTGGTGCATGTCTTAATAAATGTTATTGTTAATAAGAATAATAAATAGCTAGAACAAAGAATTTGTATTTGTGAGCTTTAAATACACAACTTCATTGGGTGACATAGACTTGGGCGATCATGAAACTGAAATGATCATGGGGCAATGGGACAGATTTTTTGGGGTGGTGAGGCATGGGACGATCAGGCATTAGGGCAAACCGTTCAGCACCCAAAAAGCAGGGCATTCTATGAGCATTTTTATTTCCATTACTGAAGATTATTCCATCATCAATCTATGTTTTCTGACAGTTGCCATGCATATGGCTGCAAGTGCAACCAGAATGAGCCAGAGTCTCATTTGCACTTCTTATAACTCAAGCACACATCAGTGAAATGAAATTTACACATTTTCCTACAGCAATAATGCTGAATTAGGATGTCAGAACAAATATTTGAACAGTTTGGTGACAAATGGAGAAGCTGTATTAGAGTGTATGGCAGTTTTCACATATCTGATTTTTAAAATCTCCAAAGCAGCTCCAACAAAGTATATTAAAGATGCAACAAGATCAGTCTTTCTTAAGCCTATTCCAGATCTTATACAAATCAGGCAGTACTACTTTCGTGAAGATTGGTTTCAGGGTACATGGGCTATAATGTATAATGCAGCAATTCCAGCAGTAACTTGGTTCAGTAACGTGGAAAATCATCTTCGGAACTTTAGTAAAGCAGGTTTTGAGTGTCAGACTTTAAAGAGTTAAGCATGTGAGACACCTGGGGGCCTGGATAGCTCAGTTGGGACAGCTACGGACTAGCAGATAGAGGTTGCTGGTTCGAATCCTGGTGTGGCCAAGGATTATTTCCTGGAGTTAAAACATTGTGCAGACTCCATTCGGCCATCTCCCCGAACATTAAACTGCCATTAATGCAGCCATCAGTCTGGTGGTTCTTTCAGGGCATAGCTTAGTAATAGGACCCCATCCCCCATAGTGCGAAATCACCGCGAGGTGGAAGCACTGTCCCTCTAACCACCACCACGACACCTGGTATTGCAGACAAACATGAATGTAGCATTGAGTAAATATGTGTCATTTGGATGCGAATCTACAGATGGCATCTTGAACTAGTTCAGTCACGTGGATGAATCAATAGCTCATCTTTTGGACAGTGAATTTGGATCTTTCTGGATATTTCAAGTGTCAACGGCAGGCACAGAATAAATGTTTATCTGAATTAAACATACATATTAAATGCTACTGTAACAATTTAAATCTTGTGTGAATATGTTGATGCCATCAGAAATTGTGATTCTTTAAAATAAATTATTCATTCAGGAAAATATTGTTATTGTATTTCTGCCATGCAAGCACAGTATTTTTTCTGTAATCAGTATATTTAAAATATGCTTGTTTTGTACCCATTCATAATGTCTTTTATGTATTAACCATTTAATTTTAATACACTGCTGTCTGCTTAACACAAGTTATAGGGAAGAACACACTGGTACTGTTTGCCAATTCTTGTCTTAAGCAGTTAAAACCACATAGCACCATGCTAGCTGGCTGAGCTCAAAATGGAGCCATATTAACTGTAATCATGACTCGTATTACTTGCACTGCACTTTATTGTTTTGCATTTTGTGACAACTGTATTCATAAGAATAATTTTATAAGACCATCAGTTCATGAAAACTGTACAATCACTGGAATTTGGAATTGTTTTAAACTATGTAGTGATTCTGCATTACATTACAGTAATTCATTTTTCCTAATTTACAGAATACTTGCAAGATCTCGAACAACACTGCACACTTTTCCTGCAAGGGCCAGGTTCAGATGGAGGAGCTCCTCGGAAAAAGAGCTTCCTCAGTACACACAGAGCTCTTGTCAAGTGCCAAGAGATTGGTGACGAAAAGTTGGCTCTTCTTTCAGTCATAACAGAACACATTGAAAATCGTACACGTTTGCTGGAGCAGACACGGGAGAACCTTGGTGAGTGTTCTTGTTTTGTATGTGTGTATTATGTGTGCTGAAGTCATCCATCCACCAAAAACTTACATTATAAAAAATCTAATGCCTAGTCCTATACTACATCCCATTACTATGCAGTAGAGTATTTCCTGATATTTGAATTTCATTCCATTTTATTTCATTTTACTTAACAGGACAGTAACTTGTAGTAAACAGTCCTTTATCATGGTTACTACAGGTCCTGGAATCTCCTTGAAACTCTAGAAGTTTTAGTTGTGTTCCAAGGCCCTTGAGACTCCTTGAAATTCAGAAAGTGTATTTTTGGTCCTGGAATACGCCTTGAATTCTGAGAGAGAAAATAATATAATTTTCAAGCTCACTCCATAAAACTGGAACTTTTCAAGAAAACTTGATCATATTCTTGGTTAAATTTGTCATCATGCATACTTTCACTTATCAAGACTATCATGTTAGATTTACATACCTTCCCCATTTCTGGCTACCACATCAGAAACACGCTTGCAAAAGATCTGTCCTTGGTCACAGTTATTTTCAGTGCAGAAGTGCCCGATAGAAAGTGTGTGTTTAACAATCCATGGTAGCAAGATATGTACAGGTCGTGGTTTCGAAACGACAATACTGATATGCTGCTTACTGCATTGCCTGTACAAAACTGATCGATGCTGGCAACATGGCAGTCAAAAGTCTGTCCTACAAAAATCCGTGCAGCCATGAGCAGACAGGCAAATGCAATCAGACGTAATTCAAGGTTAATACAACAGTTGTGGTAAAATGTAATGCCAAAATACACTCTGATAATTAGTTTCTTAACATACCCCAAATTTACATTTAGTTACAGAAAATGTGAAGGTATTAATGAAATGTCATATCTGCTTGTTTCTGGTCGATCATCACCATTTCCAAACGCGGCACAGACATGAGCTAAAATAATTCAAGGTTTATAAGGTGATTTTATTTGTTTTTGAGGTGAATGTAACCCTAGAATGCACTTTTATACATGCCTTATTTACAGGCCAGTAGCAAAATTGCCACAGTTAGAATCTGCTTGTTCAAAGCATCAGCATTCCAAAACACCTGCAGACACCAGCTGAACTAAGTGCATTTTTGTATTATATTTTCCATTAAAAAGTGTACATAACCCTTGAATTATGTCTGCTTATTTCTAAGCAGATTTTGTAGGACCTGTCAAAAGTCATAGCAAAGGTAACATAAAATCTGATGAAACGTAACGGTGTGTATGTGTGTGTGTGTGTGTGGCTTGATTGAAATCATGTAATTATATTATGACAATAAATAACCTTAGACTTCTATGATCTGTAGCAAGACAAGTATCATTATTATAAGCATTTAAACAGTCCTGTAAATTTAAATAAATAGTCCTGGAAAATGCCTTGAAGACTCCTGGGGCTTTGTGGCCATGTTCTGTATAAACCCTGATTGAACCAGACCAAACTTATCTGCAAGGGTTCCCCCCCTAAAAAAAAAAAGAATCCATTGTTCCGTGTTCTGGTAGAATTTTAAAAAGTAAAAAGACATGCTTTGGAAGATAAAGATGCATTGCCAGTCTTTAATTGCGCAAGTACTGCTATGGAGCTTTTAACTGTATTACAACACGTCATCCACCAGGAATATTTGGATCATGACAGCTCAGTTTTGAGCCATCTTCCTCAGTTAGGTTTATGGTTTATCAGCTTCACAACAATCTGCAGGTTACTAGAATAAAGGCTGTGTTTCACTTTTATGGCATCACCATTTTGGGATGACTGTAGCTATGCAACTATTTTGTCTGTTAAATGTTTTTAAATTAGAAGTTGGGGGAGGTGTGTATGTGTGGGAGAGAATGGAAATGTATTGAAATTCATCTTATTGCCTACCCAAACCATCTTGCATTTAATTATAGAAATCATTTGTACTACCCAATAATTGTCCTCAGAAGGTAATTTACCTGTATCCTTTACCTTTGTTTTAAGTATACCAAGTACGTCAGTCTGTATTATGCTCAAGTGTCAGCAGCCGCAAATGAGTTTTTGAAAAGTTATGTGCGACAATTTCCTTTTGGTTAAACACCAATCTTTTGGACCGCTAAAGAGCCAGTATGTGAGATGGTTGAAGTACCCTGACAAAGGCTTTTAGAAGAGAAAGCTATTTTACGTCTGGTGGAAAAAAAAAAGAATGTGACCAGTTGTATGTGTTACTACATGATCATGATGAGTTTTAATGGTTGTATTTGTGATACACAGAACCAGGCTCCACACGAGAGCAGGAAAAGGAGGAGGTGGTGGTTGTACGCAAAGAGATCAAGCAGCCCGAGTCTGAAAAAATTGAGAAGCCTGGGTCAAAGCGTCAGCGTCGGCAGAAGGCAGGGGAAACTCCACAAGAGGATGCAAAGGTCAGCACAGTCTACTCATTGTTGTATTTCCCTATCTCCCCCCCCCCCCCAATTTTTTTTTGGGGGGGACTCATTGTCTTTCATTATGTAGTCACTAGTAGTAATACATTGTGATTGCATATTTTGCCAGCAAACACCAGCCAGTCAATAGCGTTTCAAAGCAACTGTCTTTTTTGTTTTTAAAAAAAAACTGAATTCACACATTAACAAAATGCTTTTGCTAGACTAATATGATGACATGGTTTCCTGTTAAATTAAAAAAGAGTTACACATTTACTACAAACTTAGGCTTAAAAGCTGACATGCTCGCTTCCTTTTGTCTCGCATTAAGTTGTCGTGCTTTTGTGCTCTTTTAAGCATTGTCATTTTTTTCTTCCTAGCAGGAAGAGAAAGACAAAGGAACAAGCTCCAAGAAAAAGAAGAAACGCAAAACTGTCAAGAAAGAAAGAGACGATTCAACACTTGAATTTGTTATTGATCCCAATGAACCTACCTACTGTGTGTGTAATCAGGTTTCCTACGGGGAGATGATTGGTTGTGACAATAGTGACTGCAAACTGGAGTGGTTCCATTTTAACTGTGTGGGACTTACAACAAAGCCCAAAGGAAAATGGTACTGTCCTGACTGTAGAGGAGACAAGCCCACTGTGAAAAAGACTGAAAAGTGATCAGAGAATTCTGCTCGTAGAGGGTTCTGCTGTGAGAGAGTGTTTGTAGTCAAATGTTTCATGCTCTTTCCTTCTGTCTTTCTGTCGGACAATCTCTTTGTGTGTGCATATTGTGTGTTCAGAGGTGTGTGAGTGCACGCATGTGCATCTGTGCGTGTGTGTGTGTGTGGGCGTGCGCTGAAAGTCAAAATGTTCTGGCTGGATTCATCATTTTTTGTATATATGTATACATGTATGTATGCTTGCACTTTTTCCCCCTTAGGTTTAAAACTCATTTAGGATTAAATATGAGAAATATTATTGGGTATTTGTTATGTGTTCTACCACCTCAAAACTGCTGCAGCTTATCTAGAATCATTACTTGAAGAAACTGAAGAACCATCTTTACATGGAAAGTCTGTTAGAAATATAGTTTGTCACTCGGTGGTCGTGAAGGAGGGGGAGCAATATTTCTTGGGAATGTAGTTGAATATCAGTTAAAGGACAATGTTTTGAGTGGAACACTCCACTTAATGTGGGGACCCCCCCCCCACCCCATCATCTTTCACGGTCCATTCAACATTTTGTGGAGGAGAGCATTATAGTTCGTGTCCTGGAGAAAAGCTAGGCTAATGAACATCTTTAGGTTATTTGTACAGATGTATCACAGGAGAGAGAGAGAGAGATGAATTGCTTGTGTTGAATATGTATTTATACATAAAATTTTTATTCTGAAAACAAATATTACTCAAATATAGAGTAATGACTTCTGTTTATCTCTTTTTCAATCTGTACGTGTATGTTCACTTTGAGCATCTTATAAGAACCCCTTTCAGAGAATGTCAAGTGTTCAAAACGTAGCTTATGGACATAGAATGGAGTTGCTTGTTCACAACTGGTGAATATATGTTTTTTGACAAGACAAGCCAGTCATTTGAAAATAATTCTGCTCTCAATTTAGCCTTTTACAACCTCAGCAGTTAGTCTCATGATGTCATGGTGTTGGATGGTTGTGTCTGTAATGTTAGCATTTAGCATCCAAGTATCAGTAAATGAGATGGTGTGTTATTCATAATAAAGTCTGTACTAATATGATTGCTTTTCATTCATCAGTATTGTCATGATTTCTGTTTTTAATCGAGATGTACCTCTCACAACTATGCCAGAAAATGAGCTTGTCTTCAAAGAATTGCAAACAGACTTCATTTTTTAAAAGAAAGACACGCATTACAGAGGTTTTGGCATTAGTAAAGTCTATGCTCGGTGAAACTCATGGTAAAGGATTACATTTGTTTGACCATTTTCTTGCTGGATATTTTGATTGAATTGAGTAGCTTGTTTCACACAAAAAGCATTGCAACTGCATCATTGCACAAAGGATAATGTAAACACAAATGTGCAACTTTTCTGACAGAAAAGCTCACTAGACTCACATAAATATGTTTAAAATCTTTAAATTAGTAGGCCAACCACACGTTTTAAGCAGTTTTAAGAAAAAAGTTTTCGTTGTTTTCACTAGTGCAGATAAAGTAATTTTAGTGCGGTTAGAGCTGAGGCTTTGCTACCATTTCTTTCCGTGCAGTTGATCACCTCGTCAAAACCCGTTTCTTCGGATGATCATGCTGCCAGCAGAAAGGCAGGCAACTGGTCCAGAAGACAAGGAACTAGAGAAGAAAGGAAAGACCAGATGTCAAACGAAGATAAAAGAGAATGGATAGAAAAGCGTAACCAATAAATGGCTCTGCAGCTACAGTCATAGAGGAAGACATCAGCATCCCCAGCCTCCCTTTGGGGTTTTGTTGGAGGAGAATATGTTCATTGTAAAAAAAACAAACAAAATCAAACTGCTTTATGCACAGGTGGTCTTGGAAACTGTGGTTTGTTCCTGATCTTTTGGTGTGGATGTTTCCGATGCCAAGTTTTCAGGAGAGATACATCTTGTCTTTTTATCCTCTCCTGTGTGAAACAACTAGAGGGCAGATTTCAAAAGCTATGACTAAAGAAGGAGCACTGTCCTGACCCAGTGATTTACATTGAAAAAAGAACAAAGAGTTGTAATCAGTAAACCAAGTCTTTCATCTTTGCTGGGAACAAAGGTATTGCCATGGGTGAGGATTGACAAAAAAAAAAAAAAAAAAAAAGCTGCCTCTGTGTTCCTTCGTTGCAACGAAGTTTCTATTTGGGTTCTTCATCTAATTGCTTTACATGAAGATTTACTGCACAGTAATTTGCTCTTTTAAGATTCCACCATGGCAGATTAGCATTAAACAGGGCGTAAGTAAACTATGAAGGATTAAGACCTTATTTCTCATTTATTATGCATTTAGCAGAGATTAGTGGAGGCAATAACTTGCAGCACAAGTTTTAAAAACTCTGCATTAAGAGAACGCTGTTTTTACTAGTGCTGCCATCCTGTGGTTTTCTGTGCAAGTAGAAGAATTATAGAGAAGCAAGGTAAAATTCAAGAGCAAATCATAAACATTTTATTTGCTTGCAAGGAATCTGCATTATGGTTAGAACAAACAAATCATGTGGCTAGTAAAACACATTTTCTCTCTCTCCCTCTCTGAGGTCTCCACATAAAATTAGAAATTGTGTAAGGTAAAACATTATATATACATATATAAAACTTGCAAACTGTGAACACCAGAGCATTATATAACAGGGATGCTGCACAAAATCTCATTCACTACTGTCATGAACAACATAGGATTTCTGGTCATATGGCCTCATTTCTCAAAATTCAACCTTATAGTACACATTGATGAGATCACATGAAATTGAGCTGGCCTACAAACAGCATGTGGCTGCACACTTGTTAGGTCTCTTGCTGAGAGACAGAAAATGTAAAGTGTCTTTAGTGGTGTCCAATATTTGGTCTTTCTAAACTGTACTGACACCTAAAAAGCCGAAGCAGCCCAGAACACAGAAGCTAGTCAGATAGTTTTAAACCAGAAGACCAAACTGTGGGACTCGCTTTTCATCCGGGAAGCTGTCCTTGTATCATCCATTGGACTGATGCTTGAACAGTTCAAGAATAAACAGGCAGGATATAGAAAGAAAAAAAAAAAAAACACACACACTACTGAACTTGTGGAATTAAAAAAACTGGAATATTTAGGAAGGTGTTCCAAGTATAGCTGCAGGCACAACAGAAATGCATCTGAGCACACAACAATCATGGCAAGCAAAAGATGCACAGCCATCATCATGTGCTATGCTATCAAAAGACACTATTGTTGGTCCACGACAGCCTGACCATTTAGAAGGCCAGGGGAGGCTTCTTTATATCAACAAGCAGACAATCCAGGCAATATTTTGCTTGGTAGTGTTTGTAGACTCATAGGGCTTTCATTATTATATGGTGCAAATATATAGCAGCACAAGGAACTACATCTTAAACTGCACAAATCCATGTACTACAGAGAACTATGGGCCACTTGCAATTTGTAATTGACATGATCAGAATTAAAATGATACAGAAGTAGCTGCAAGTTACCTAGAAACCAAGATCTTATCTCCTGCTGTGTCACAGTGGGATGCTACTGAGCACAGTCCCATTATTTGGAGATGATGAGACAGAAGTAGGCAAAGAAAGGGAGCTCATGGGTCTATTAGAATACAAACAAACAATGCCTCTCCTGTGAAAGAAATCCATTTGATGGGTGGAGGGCAAAGAAAGCTTAAACTTCAAAGGCTGGCCAAGTTACTGCAGACCAACTGTCCCCATTCATCATAAGAAATTACATTTATCAATATTAGCAAGAGGTATACACATAATCCAGCTACATGTGTAAGCTAAGACTCCAGCACATCATGCATAACAACAAGAAGTCTGCAACTAGAAACTGGTTTTCTGTGCATATGTGTATATGTTTAAAAAGTTGAGTTTATGAGAAATTTTTTGTTAGATTTGTTAGATGCAGCACAAAGGTGGAAAAATACTGTACATATATAAAAAGTCTTCATAATATCCATCTTATAATTATTAAAATACATTATATCCTTTTTAAATTCATGCATAAACAATTGTCAGAAAAGTCCAACATCCAACACAACCAGTTCAATATCAATTCACTAAGTGAATCTCATATGGGAACAAAACATACTAATGCTATTGACTGGGTTACGAAACAAAGGGAAATTTAGCTGTTTATCTATCTATAAGTCATCATGCACAAAAATAAAACTTCTAGAATGAAGTAGGTGCATGCCAACTTTTTACAAAAAAAATAGATACATAATACTCAAATAGATAGGACATTACAGGCAGTCTACATGTAGACCATGCTGCAACAGCCACTGTGCTTGAGTTTTTACACAATATCAACAATTATCACATAGTTGTAAATCACTGAGACAAAATGTATTATGTAACTGATTTAGATCTTTGATACACATTATGCTGATTATGTTCCATCTTGTCTGAATAGCGTTTTTTTTTCCTTTTCATTGTAAGAACTATCAGATTATAAATGTATATGTTAAGAAGCAGTCCCAAATCAACTAAGCCTGTTGCTTTTGCTGAGCTTACTTGCAGTCCAGAAATGACTTTTCTGTATCACTGATGCTCTCACTGTCCACAAGGGCTTTTGGGACAGAACGGTCTTCCCATTTATGGCCCTCTGGACATCACTATATAAGCTCTCATGAGATGAACATGATAACACACATGAAAGGTTTACCAAGGGTGCACAGCGCTATTGCACAATAATTGGTCACAGCTTTTTCTGCTACTATTGGAAACTTCAACCCAAACAATCCTTGTATGGATTAGATTTGCCATAGCTAAAGCTAAATGTTGATAAAATGCTAGCAAAATATCTGATAAAGATCCAAGCACACAAGATCAGATAGGTGCTAGCAAGCTGCTCGTGATCCTGATAATGTATGCATATGTACTGGCACAGTGCAACTAAACCCTTCCAGGCTAGCAGAAACCACTCACAACAGCCAACACCCCATGTCATCGGAAACATCTGAAGAAGAAACTTTGGAATGCTTTAAGGTAGCAGCAACAAACTATTCTGTTTGTCAGCTCTCTTGTTTATGGATGATTTGTCCCAGCGGCATTCTCCTTTGCAACAAATGTATGCATGGTAAGCACACAAGGCAACTGCACTGATCATCACAAAGGACGAACATCATGAAGAAAAGCTACTTCTTGTGTAATGGGAGGCTCATGCAGCACACCTGGGGAAGATCCCCAATCTGCTAGTCCCCCCTCTGGGGGAGCTATTCTGTGGACGAGACGACGTGATAGATTGTAGCACTGGCTTTTCTCCAGCTGTGTTAGCACCATCACAACCTGTCTGTAGACAGAAATCCAAGTCTTATTATGGTATTAAGGTAATCATTTTTATTTCTCAAGGGAAAGGAATAGAAGACAAACATTATGTTCCACTTTCTGTTTCACGTTAGCCTTATGCCACCTTTTGATGGGTACATAATAATGCAACAAGAATGGTTACCAATGATTTGATTTACCTCTTGTAACTTTTAACATTTAAGCGTAAGTTGTATGCCGGCATATACTTGACTTATGCTGATGCAGTGGAGAGGGTTTTATAGCAAGTTTTGAAAGTGGGGGGGTTCAACGTAAGCCAATTCAATGAAAAGGGAAGTAACTCGTATTTTCAGATACATGAACCATTTTTCTTTAGTTATCTCCCTTAGATCACAAGGGGAGGAGAGAAAGAATTTGCAACGACCACCCTATCTGGCAAAAGTGTAGAACGATGGGCCCCGCCATATGGCTGGATTCACTTGGATACTTTTTTCAACGAAGCCTTTTACACAGAACTCACATAAGACAGACTTCAGGTAGGCATCATTTTTTCTTAAATTTTTCTTTCGGACTGCATTGGAATTATGTTTTTATCGCTGATAGTTTATCTCAATTTTTTTATATCAAATACATAGAGGCTACAGGGGAAGTTATTGCTTTTTTACATGCGGCATAACTGGGTAGTTGTGTACAGTGCATACAGTGACTACATCCAACACAAACAGCATGTATTATATAACAATTTTTCAGTACAATTCTGTAATTATTTTGATATTCAAAAATTGATCTTTTAAAATACGTAGATTACTGCACGTGTGAAAGTTTGCAAGCAGCATTTATTTCAAATAAGGCAAAATCTATCTGCCCGTATGTGTATGCAACAGTTGTCAATACATCATGGCCAACGAGTTAAAATACATGAGTGCAACCTAGAAAAAAAATTAAAATCATGAAAATGACGCTGATGAGAAAATGGTGCAAAACCAAAAGCAGCAAACTGGTTGAAACAAGAGCTGAAGTGTCTAGCACAGACTGGAAAACTAGCAAAGCAAAACATTTAATAAATATTTTTTCGAGCGAAATGTTTACAAAAATGGGTTTTCTGCCCATGTTAACTTTCAAATTCTGATAGTTATTCTTGTTACCGTCTCTTAATGTATGCATAAAAAGATAGCAACATTTACCTATGCTGTGGTGGTATTACATCTTTGGTGACCAGAGAACCACGTGTGGACACAATGTTTAAACTGTTGGTGCATTCACAATGTATATGCACAGCCTTTGAGGGGAGTCGATTCTCTATCACATATATCCCTCCTGCCCAGCCTGCCATCAGAGAGTAGACTGTGACACCGTTTCGAATCTGTCAAAAAAACAAAGTCGCATGCATGTAAATTTATACTAAATGGATGTGTACCATCATGACAATGCTCTGGACGAAAGATATAAGGAAATGTTTGTTCGGTTAACAGCATGCAAAAAAAAAAACAACAACAAAAAACAAGAGAGAGAGAGAGAGAGAGATACAAGCACTTGGCAGGACTACTGTTTTCTGCAGACCTCTAAAGAATTCTGATTGTTTAGTAGTTTTAAAGGTCTGTGGCAGTTGTATATCGAGATTCATTTTGCAAGGCTTTTAGAGATTAGCTTTCAAATGCAATAATTCGGTGACAACAAAGAAATATGATCAAGCTAAAGTTAAACAAGACAGCATCCTGATGAAAGGGTAATGCCCCGAAATGTTAATTATGTTAACTTCAGCTTGGTTAAGTTCCTCTGTTGTCACCTTATGTCTTACTCCAAGCGGCAGTCATGTGTTTCTTTTCATCCATGCAATAATTCAATAAATTTTTATCAACCTACACTATACCTGACAGACCATGCAGTTTTGGTCAGTTCACTCATGAGCCTCCAACCACGTGCACATACAAACGAGGACACACGCACACAAATATTCATGCCCACGCACATGCATGCACACATATACAAATACATGATGTCCACACTCCAGTTAGCACCTCTTCAGTTGTTCCCTTCTTGATGGCTAGTTGGATGATGGCATCAGCTAAAATGTTGTCATAGTGTCGGTTACGGAATGTGCTGATCTCTTCCACCAAGAGTCGCTTGGAACTATGCACGGACATTGTGTAGTGGTGTACAGATTTGGGGAAACCAGGAACTGCAAGGTTAAGCATAGCATAAAGATGTACACTTGTTTCAAAAGAAAAAAATTTAAGTTCACAGGTAAATAAACAAAAATATGATCCGCTCTTTACCCCTAAAAGATTCCTTGAAGAAAAACCACTATGCTGTTAGCTAAGCTGGATTTGCAGGATGCAGAAAGTCATACATACACAACAAAAACACAAACATCTTAGGAAGACACCACCCATGCTTTTCAAAGATAATTTATTCAATATAATCTGCTTACCAACGTTCCAATGGTTGAAGGCCAAAGGAATGACAACATATTCTCCTGGTTCTAACATGACACTGCAGCCAACAAAAGAAGACAGCTGTCGAGGACTGTGTGCAATGACAGAGCCAACAGCAATACTGCAGTGGTTGACTTCCCGACAGACAAGGAGGCAGAGGTCAAAAGGTGACTTATTTTTTGAGGTAGCACCTCTGTAATAAACAAGGCACACCAACTTTCATCCAGAAGCTGGAACTTTTGCAACACTCAGTAAAGCAGGATATAAACAGTAAATTTATCAATAAAAGGGTTCACTTATTAGAAGATATATTTTCTGTTTTAAAGATACTTTGACACATAACACCTAGTCCATTTGATATCTACTAGTATGTCTTACAAAATATACTTAATTTTTAATTCATTGCTCCCCCCAAATCTGTGTAGCATCAAGAAAACTGTTTCCATCATCTAAAAATTAAGAATGTTTTTCCTAAATGCTACATGACTTTTTGCAAAATCTCGCAGCCAGCAGTGATGCCATGATCAGGACTGGAAGCTGAAAAACCGTGGCCCTTTCCTGTCTCTGATCACCAGTTTTGCAAAAATCTTGGCATTATCTTTTTCTGCATGGGCGGCTGGAAATGGGCAGATTAAAGCTTATTCTACCACAGCAGACACATTTAGACTAACAGCCATGCGATCATTTATTAATCAAAGATTAACTACATGCATCTGGCGCTCTGGAAGGACTGCAGCCCGTTTCTCCTTTGATGGCTATGTGTCGCACTTTATAGAAAGTTATTCTGAATTCAAAATTTGGAAAGCTCTTCAGACACCTCCACTGCTACTCCACATATGAAAAACACCATTTAGATCACTCAACAATACAACTCACCTCACTCCCTCCTGAAACAGGCCCAGCTCAACCTCTGTTGTACTAAACACTGTCAGCCTCACTATTTTCATGGAGTCCTTGGCACAGGAAGGGAACACACCATGGACCCGAGACTCATGGTCATCTGGCCGGATCTTGCAGACATCAACACTGTCAAAGTACCTACCAAGATCAAAAAGACTTGCTAAATTTCAATGCAGGTACACAAAGCAGAGGAAAAGGTTAAATGCTCCTCTACAAGCACAAAAATAATCAAACTTTTAATGCGTTCTTTACCTATTAATATTTTAACAGCTTGTTAGGAAAATGGACCAAGCTAAGACATGACAAAGACGAAGACAATCTACATGTTTCGGGGCACTACCCCTTCATCAGGATGACACATCTACTGAAGCTAAGTCTTTTTCTTTTTTCGTTTTTTCGTCGTTTTTGTGTCATCCTCATGAAGGGGTAGTGCCCCGAAACATGTAGATTGTCTTCGTCTGTGTCTTTGTCATATCTTAGCTTGGTCCAGTTCCCTTGTTTTAAATTTAAGAAAGGTTTCCCCCTCAAGCTGCAGTCACCTGTTTTTCTTGTACAGCTTGTTAGGACTTCTAGAACGAAACACACTCTTAACAGGCCTTTCCATTTTTGTTAAATATGAGGCATTACACAGCTAGCAAGACCTCTTCGATGAGACGATGCAAATGATATATAGTTAATTATACTCCTTTGGGAACACTTCATGACATCACCCATATTTTGTTCACATCTGGCTTGTAGTTACCAACTTCCAGTGAAGTAATGATCTGACCATAGGCAACTTTAATAAAGAACAAATGAGGACCGAGCACTTAAATTATTGAAAGATAACTCCAACAAAGGTACTGGCAGCGCTCAAACATAGCCGTATGCAGACGTATGTGCCCAAGGGAGCTTACCGTACCCAAACACGTAGCAAAGAGAAGGCCGAAAGAAAGGAAGTTGGCAGATCCTCAAAAAAGATCTGCCATCCCTTTCTTTATAACGGCATTATTCTTCACACAGCGCCGTTATAAAGAAAGGGATGGCAGATCTTTTTTGAGGATCTGCCAAGTCCCTTTCTTTCGGCCCTCTCTTTGCTACGTGTTTGGGTACGGTAAGCTCCCTTGGGCACACACGTCTGCATACGGCTATGTTTGAGCGCTGCCAGTACCTTTGTTGGAGTTATCATAGGCAAGTTTATGAGAAATCATTCACCAAATCTTGAACGCAATTTATTACTGAGGCTCTTCTGCCTTTGCCAATAATCAGTTGAACTTTGAGAAAGATGGGATCGTTATGACAGCCGGCACTAGGTGTATTTCTAATAAGTGTAGACATTTTGGTCAAGTAAGCAAGATCTCTCTATTGACAGAAGACAGCATATCTTTATCAAAAACCTGACATAGCAATGCTGCAGAATGTGAAAAAGTTCTTACCGTAGCAGGTCTTCAAATGACATCCAAAAAATGCCATGCTGATCACCATAATCCATGAGCTCATGCTTGACTTTGGCTGAGATTTCCCCCCATTTGATGGATCCATCACTCCAGTCACCCTTCCATGAAAACCACCCCCATGGATTTCTAAGTCGAATTAATCTGCAACACAATAAGCAGCAGACCCTGCCAGCACCAAAGTGGCTTTTTCACAATTTATTCACCTCCACACATATTTATCCTCCTGCATGGATCTATGCTTTTAAATGCATGCAAACATACACACACAGTCTTGCCCAGGATCACATATACCTGTGCACTCCTCTACTCTCTGACGCACACACGCACATGCTGTCTGTAGCAGAGTCCTTACTTGTGACCTTCTACATCCTGCACATCCAGAATAGAGTAAGCGTGGCGTGAACGCAAGCCCATTTTTTGAAAATCCAAGTCATCTGTTTTCATGTTGCCTCCACCACATGATGCACCCATAAGAAACCTGAAGCCAAAGATAAATGATAAAAACAAAAAATATTAGTGAGATAATCCTGTTAATGTAACGCAAGAAATAAACTAAATATGACAAACATAGTGACATGCTCAGTATATCACTGTCTATATAGCCAGCAAGCCGGGAAACTGGATGCCCCAGAGGTTCGACTGTTGACCTCTGAACCCAAAGGAGCTGGTTTGATTCCTGTGTGCAGTACACTTCCCCCAGCTAACCAAGCTAAGAATGGTAAGGCAGAAAGGGACAGAAGATGCTGGCCCATTGAAATTAGAAGAGTCAGGGTCTGAGACACCCATAATCCCCTGCTATCAAAAATAGGTCCGGGGACAACCTTTACCTTTACCTTAAAATTCAGGTCATTCTCATTTGTCATGGTCCTAGGTAACCAATGCATCTCTCTGAAATGCCAGAAGTGTTTGAAAATCTGCAGCTTACAGGATGCATCACTTGATATCAATCATTATCAGATTTCTATACACAGTACTTCCACTCCAACTATACACAAAAATAAATTTCAAAACAAAAGGAAGCGCAGATCATGGAGAACAAGTCAGAATTTGTTGTAGCTGAAACTCAACTCAGGTTCATATCAAATGAGTGACATAAAAAAGTGACAAACTGGAGATGAGTGCCAAAGAAGTCAGTTGCATACTACTGTAAACAGTGACACATCACAGGAGTTACGTCAGACATATCACAGGAGTTACGTAAGACATATATCCATTTCAATGAATGGATTTAAGCTAGTCTGTCAATGCTCAAACCACCCTGACCAAATATGCTGGAAATAATAAGCAGCTGTACTTCAAATGATTAAAAATAGACTGTCATAGTTTTATAATGTCATTCCTTTCAAGTATTTTCATCTGGTTTTAGGTGTCAGTCCTTCATTGTGCTGCTTCTTTAAGCTGTAATTACTTTGAATAAAACACTAACCTCATGCCTCTGCTGCTCAGAAGTTTTGCCCATATCAGGTCAGGGTCCACTTCTCTACCTCTCTGATCATCAGCTACAACAGACATCAAAATCATCTCTGATACCACAAAGATTTGATTAGGCATGATTCTGCTTCAAAGCTTATCTTCTTTTCCTCCCCCCTACCCTTCTTTTCCTTCAGTGAAGGAAAGAGAAGCCAAAGAAAAACAGAGATGTGATGTAGCACTACCAAAGAGACATATGAGCTGGATGCAGCTTGGTCAAACTACCTGCATGTTTGTCTGTGTGAAGGTCGCAAAATCATGATTTGCTCATAAATTTTGCACAATATGGGAGGCACACTGCACTGCCTAAATGTATTGTTATCAAGAAGACATTATTACATGTTTTCATGCCAAAAATCTCTTTTATGCAAAAGCAGATTCTTCTCACTTCCTGGAAAAAAATAACTTTTCTTATATCCTAAAAAGTTAGTTGTGCAATGGAAGTATGGGTAATTCTCACAGACTGTCATCTAGCAATGTCCCAACAAAAGAAATGTAGCATGGTAAACAAGGTTTTGCAAGGAGACCTGCAGGAAAAAAGCCTACCCTGCAGAGGTATGCTTTCACACGGAGCACCAGTCAGTGTAGCCAGGCCTTCTATGCACTTGCCAGACACTAGAGCTTCATAACAGCCATGCAGCTTGGCCATGGCTTTCTCAATGAGGGGCACCCACAACTGCATCCTTCTAGCCTGCTCGATGAACAAACATGGAAATGTAAAAATTTACACTAACTTACAGCTAAAAGACATTTTTGTGACTCACTTATGGAGCAGCTTTCAAGCCCTCAGAACACACACATATATATAACAGTATTCTGCAGTGTACAGGATAGATGTGACATTTACATGCCTGTCAAGTCTTATGTTTTCTTGGTAATTCTTACATAAGTTTGGCAGTTTTCCAGCCTTATGTTCTAAGATGACAATCATAGCGTTTGCTTTAAACTTGTATCGAAATAAGGTTCCTCTGATTCATGTGGTAAATAACTGACTGGACACCGACATTAAGATATGAGAATAACACACACAGCCCGAGAGGTTTTGCAGGTGTTTGCTCTTGGTGCACAAGCAAGTAGTGTTCACTTCATGTCAGGATTCAAGTGCATAATACCAGCATGGTTCAGTTTTCTTCTGTGGTCCAGTTTAAACTTCACTTTTGGATTGAAATGGTGTTAAAATGTCCACCAAAAAAGGCTAAGTACCTTGGTCATGACTTAGTTAAATGGGAGACTTCATCAATGACTTCTTGCATAAAATGTGTGTGTGCACAGGAATGTTTATATTTTACTACTAGTAATAATTATTATTAAGTTTAATGGTTTTGGTGCTGTATAGCATGATGTGCATATTTCACCCATTTCTTATGGTTTCCCGGGTCAAGCTTATAATCTGGTGAGCAAAATTTATGGCAAAAGGCCTCAATACGTTGATAGGTATGCATTTCCATCAAAAGATCCTAATGAAGGCATCTCATTTCTAGAATACCAATTTTGTTGGAATCAATAATGAAAATGAAACAAACAGTTTAAATAATCTTATAGGTTTACTCCTTTATTAAGATGCCAAATATGCTAAGTTTACAGACAAATGATATCTGATATCTGATTTAAACTTCGAAATGTAGAATTACCTGAGAAAATACAGGTCGACCAAAGGCATCACACGGCATCAGGTCATCAATAAGAACAGTTGTCCAGGTGCCATTCTTGCACAGGCGTACCTGATACACACCTTCCTTGCAATATTCCCTGGTAAGCACGATGCGCTCCACTAGTGCAGGATTTTCGGCCAGCACTGCCAAGGAACTCAAGAACCTGCAAAGCAAGATGCTGTTGTGAATCTCGTACTGATAGAAGGGACTCTGTATCAATGACTTTCATGGTGCATGAGTGCCTTTGTAAGTAAACCCATCACCATGTCTTTACATATGTTGCTGTGTCTGCACCGAGACCTTAGCAGCAAGCACTGTAATCATCATTTGACTGTGTAGCTGTTGTCATGGATTCCATGGAGTTCTGCAGCTGCTGTGGTAGATTTCAAGCAGTTCTGTAGCTGCCGTCATGGAATCTAAGTGATTTTATGGATTCCCATTAACTTTTTTTCGCAAGCCCTGTTCAGCAAATTATCATGTTACTCGCTGAAAGTGACCCATACTTCTCTGACAAAGTGCTGTTCTCTGAAAATGCTTCAAAACAGTTTGTTTTTTTTTTTGCCTGGTTCAATAACTTGTCAGAAATTGTATGTGCCAGAAAGCTAACAGGCAACCATTTATGTCAAGCCCTCAGTTTTACTACCTTCCAATAATTTTGAGCTGGAAGGAGTAAAAATCTGTAAGAGACATGCACAAACAGCAGAACCATACGAATTAAGCTGTCACCATCTAAGAATGCTGTAATCATTATACTTACCAACAGTTTCCCAGTACGCCCTGGATTATGTCATCAGGCATAGGTGTGCGGTACACTGCCCATGATTGGACCCTTGTTGCTCCATCAACTGTGACTGTCTCATGAGGCCGACGCCAAAACACTGGCTCCTTGAAGACTGGTTTAGAAGGATCCAGGCTCAAGGATGATGGGGAGGGGGGAAATGAGTCATCCACAAATGCTTCTTTTGTCTAGTGTGCGTAAAAACACAAAAAGAAACAGTAAAAAATAAACATTTTTCTGAGCTGTTGTGCATTAGTGCACATGTGTCTGCTTACTTCGTCTTTCATGAACAAGCATTAAAATAACCAAGCATGCATTCGAACAGAATAACATATGACATCATTTATTATTCTAGCTCTGTATTCTGATTGATGTGTATCTCTGAGGAAAAATGTAATCTTAGCATTTAAAAAATTGCCTGGCGTGAGTTGCAAGGCTGCTTGTGTCTCAGTAAAAGAGGCCTTACAACCACTTTTATCACCAGAAAGGCAGATACAAACAGTCCTGCAACTCAGTCCTTACATGTTAAGTATATCAATCAAGCTGCTGGAGAGAAGAAAGTAGATGATATAGTTCAGGCCTTCTTCCAGGAGCAACAGGAACTGATGATGGTGATGGGTACTTTAAAAAAAAAATTCGTTTTATTCAAAACTTCCAAACACACACACACATGCACATGCACATGCACACACACAAAACCCCATACACCTAACACACTGAATTACATGTACTCTCACAGTAAACGTACCTGCTGGCAAAAGGCAATGATAGAATCCCTGCACAAACTGGCCTCTTGTTCCAGAAACTTCTGCAGATCATCCACCGGCAAGCTCTCTTGTCGATATAAGCTTCCCACAGACTCAGACTTGCCTGTAGAGGTCAGTGGAGGCATAGAAGCAGACAGAAGTGTTGGATACAAATGCTGACCACCAGGTGGCTGTGCCTTATGAGCTGCACACCTGTGACACTTGACACTACCATCATTGGTAAACCTGCACTGGCTGCAGCTCCATGATCTTGAAGATTTGTTCTGGGATGCTGGCAGTGACATCTCCGGTTTTGCCCCTCTGCAAGCACAGCATCTGCTAACCCTAGCCAAGTTGACAAGTGTACATTTGGGGCACTTCCAACTGGTTGTTTCCCAGCCAGGTTTACCTGCTCCGCACATGGTGCACAGCTCCACTCTGCTGGGATTCTCAAATGTGCACTGACCGCAAGACCACCCATTGTCTTCAGAACCATCAGTCTCTTTACTTCTGGATTTCTTCTTCTGCTCCAACAACTGCAGGGGCTTCGTGGGAGGGGAAGATGGCACAGCACGATGGAAATACTTGACAGAGTCCTTCCCAAGCTGCACACAGCTTGCGGTAGGTTTAGATTTCAATTGCTGGGGCTGACCACATGAACCACAATTATGTTCCCAGGCAGGATTGCACCTGAAAGTGCACCTAATACAGCACCATTCATCTTCTGCTAAAGCAGGACTTAGGAATGTTCCATCTGCCACCTGGGTGTTGCAGCCCCGGGGACCTCGAGCAATCATATCTGTATCAACACCAGGTTGAAATTTGTTCATTTTTGAGCAAGATTCTCCAGGTAAAACACCATTAACTTCAGCTACTGGTGGAGGAAACTGGTGTCCCTGCCCATCAATATCATCTGGAAGATCAGTGGGAATGTTGCTGAATCGTGGACTTTCACACACACTGCATCTCACTGATTTCTTAGGGTTCAAAAGTGTACAGCGCCGACAATGCCAGGAATCATCTGCACTGGATTTGTTGAAGCTGCTGCCACCATTTAAGTTTTTATCATTATCACCTACATCATCTACACTACTTTTACAGAACTGAACATTTTTAGTGACATCTTTGTTATTATTTTTTTCTTTTTGTGAGTGCTTACTGCAGCCACCAACTGCCACTTCACCCTTCTTGTCACATTCTTTTGCATTTGATGGCAGAAGTTTTGACGGAAGAACAACTCTAGCATTTTCACATATTCTGCACTTAGTTTGTCCTTTGTTATTAACCAGCGTACAATATGAGCATGTCCAAGTTAGGTCATTTGAACTTCCTTCCAAGTCCATTTTCTCATTCAGGCTTCAAAGTTAGCTGAACTGCCAAACAAACAGTAATAAAAAAAAAAAAAAGGTGGGTGGGTGGGTGGGGTGAAAGTGTCCACAGCTTTTAATGTGAACATACGATGGTTGGAGCAGTCCTTAAGCTTTGCTTTCGTTTTCTGTTCGTAGAAAACTCCATGTTTGTGTGAATGGGGCGGGGAACCACCTGAATCAGTGTGACGAGTGTCACAGTATTTCAGTAGGTCTCACAATCCGGCATGCGTGTCTCGCGAAGTTAACAAGCACCTGTGACGGAAATGGTTATACAGTTGGATTTTATCTGACAATATTCGTCTATTTTTCTCATAATTAGCTGCATTAAATACAATTTCAGAGAATTTGAATTACAAACGTTACTGATATTGACATTCTTATCTCATTTTTACATTATTACTGTAATGTTACACAACTGCAAGCATTTTTGGGCGTGACCAGCCAGGAAATGACAATCGCATCTCACCTGGAACACGGAAGCAGATAAATGTACTTTAATCATCAAATTTCAACATGTCTCAACCAGAGTTTTTTCAGAGGCATGTGCAGTTATTTACAACCTAAAAATGTTCTATCATATACGATTGGTTGCAGGGAGCTGAAACGACCAATCACTGTTGAGCTGACTACTGCTTGAGATCGGAAATCACGATCAAGAATATAGGGTCCATGAAGAAACTATGGACAGCTCTAACTTCCTGTTCCCAGTCCGACGAAGAGAATGATCGCAATCAGCGTACGAATTACAACGAAGTGGCAACCAAATGTGCTTTCTGAGACTAGGAGATAAGATAAATAACAAGCTGGGGGCCATGAATAAGCTTATGAATATTGTGCAATCTGGATGGATGACCAAATCTCCTCCCGAGCAGAAGCTGCAAGGGCCACTGAAAATAAAATTTCTTCGCGCGGTGAGTTGACAAGTGTCAAAGTGATAAGATATGAAGTTATGTACCAAAAACCTTTATACATAATTTAATGACATGTTTGTCCTTTATTTACAGTTTAATAATCTCATTACATTCTCGCTAACATTATAACTCAAAGATGGGCTAATTATAGAGATACATCCGGTGCTTGTTTATAGGCATAGATATAAAGGGCCTATACTAAAATATAGCCCAGTCCTTGACTTTCATATTTGAGTATTTGACCCCCTTTTATGTTAATCCACCTCAGTTCATTTCTGTACACGTGATCTAACTTCTTGGTATTTAAATAAATGTAATACATGTTTAAGCCATATTTCTTATGTGTTTGATGTAAGTTCCTGCTGTTATATCCATATAGTGTATGTATATATACATTGACAATATGTATGCATGTGTATGATTGTTATGCATAGCGATAAGTTGTACTTTGTGTGGGCGTGAGTGTGAGTGTGCACGTTTATGAAACAGATAATAATACTACAATTTTTTTATTGCTTTTTGTACTGTTCAAAACATAAAAGAGAAAATCTGCAAATCCATATGAACCACACCCACTCACAAATCTACACCAACAAACACATGACCACTCCACCTCTACTGCAGAGGAATAATTAATCAGCTAATTTATCTTAAATTAGAATGTGTAGATAGTTGTTAATGTATTCATATAGTCACTTAGATCTAACTTTTTTTGTGGAGTGCATAATGGTTGTGGAGTGCAGAATGGTTGTTTGGGTTTTCTTTGCTTTAAAGAAATAAAAGGTGATGATCAAACAAATTACCATCAAATATTATTAGAAATGACATCAAATACAATAATTTAACACAAATTATCACATGTACAGTTGTGATAAATGCCTTGAAGAAGAATTGATAATCATTGTCTTAAAAAGAAAAGTAGTTTGACACTGTTTATGAATTTAGGTTCCATCATAGTCCATGACAAGAAAAATCAGACAGGGCTTGAGAAATACCACCATAGGAAAATGAGGCACATCATATTTTCAATACTTCCTCAATCATTGCTGTTTAGTGAAAGGGCGGTGCTGAGAAACTGAGACACTAACATGGTAGGGTAGCAGAGGAATGCACGTCAAATAGTTCAGACTTTGATAAAAGAAGTGCATCTGAAATTACCAGTTTTGGTTTGCTAATGTTCCACATTTTATAAAGTGTTTAAATGCTTTTACAGTAATTACAGTTATCAGATACAGTGGCCTGTGGCAAAACTGAAAAATAAGCATTGTACCCAGCCTACTTTAACCTGCCACTCCAGTGGTGTTGTGAATTTTGAGAATTGTGTGGTACCACACTACAATTGATGGCGTTGTCTTTCACTTTTCTTCAGCTGTGCAAGGTCCCTAGGCAAAATGAGAAATGATGTATTTATTATCCACCTGACACTATGGTTTATTTCACAGTGGTACTGGTAGGCAAGATACTGTATAAAAGAGATTGTGGTAATTGAAGATAATAAGTAAAACTGAATACTAAACAGCAGATTGAAACTATTTCAAAGCAAATATGATTGAATGGCCATTGGCTGAAAGGTTGAAACTGTCTTGACGTGATCCTGTTGAGTTACAATTACACTGCAACTGTGCCACATAGATGGGTTAAGATATCACTAGTGATGACACACTAACATTGCTCCAACTTAAACAGTGTGACGTGCTAACATGCATGTATTCTGGACTATACTTATAATACCTCAAAGCTTGCACTTAGTCTTACTCGTCACAATTTTGTGTATGTACCAGCTTAAATAGAACTGGCGTGCAGCGTACTCATTTAGGTATGCACAGATCCCACATGTAGTCATGCTTATATATACGTGGAGTGCACTGCATGAGCTTGTGGGTAATTTAGTATGGTCTTGAATACTTCTCATTTGATGGTCATATCAACCATAAATTGTGCGGATTTAGTGTAAGGGTCCATTTGAGATTATGTTCATGAGGTGTAGGGTAATGCCTCATATATGCTTCGTGGATCAAAGTCAAGTGTCCACAAGCCAGGTGCACCAGTGGTGAAGCTCTTGCTGATTGTTAACACAAACAGCAAAGTCACCCGTTTCAGTGTTTAATTTCATTGATTGTGTTGCATTAGTTTAACCATCATTTAGAGCTCTAGTGGCTTGGTGTGCAGCTAACACCAGTTTGCCAGACTGTTTCTGTTGGCTAGATCAGATGTTTTGAATAAATCCTCCTCTTAGACCAATATGGCAATAACGTCTTTGTGGAAAATCATGTTAAACAGTCAAGCATGTGGTAGAGGGCTTACTCTAAATTCAGAGGACTATTCCACAACTGTCCTGCCAGGTGAACAAATGCAAATTATTATAATATTAAATATATGTAGTGCTTAACATGATACAGCAAGATTTGAAATGAAAGTGGCCAAGCCATTCAGAATGATGGCAACCAGGAAAATGACGTGTTTTTACATCAACACACTTGATGATGAGATTAATTTGTCTGAACACAGTCGTGGCTTTAAATCTGTTGTGATTATCTTGAAGTCAAGGATGTCTGCAATTTTTGTGATTGGCTTTATGTCCTTGTGGTCATTCATGTCATGGGCATGGTTTTTTTTAAAAACAGAATGTTGAAGATTGTTGACTTGTAATTTTTGCCCAGATGAATGACAAATGCAGTCAAGCGAGCAAACTAAGTAAGAAGCATAAAATAGACCAAGAAGATAAAAAAGACAAAGTTCTCATAGTTTTCTTGGCTCGCAGCACCATCAGCTGTGTTGTCTCCCTTAACATCCCAGAAAAGTTAGTGTCTTTATTTCCACTAAATCTGTAGTTAACATTGTGTGCTATGTCAGGCCTGAAAGTAGCAAGGATTTTACAGATCATGGTGAGAGGTGGGAAACAAGATTGGAAGTTAAAAATAGTATCTCACTTGCCAGATTTGAGTGTTGTAACTTGTATAGTGAATGCAGCTTCACTCTGATAAGTGTTTTAGTAAAAGCCTAGGGCTACTTTATTAAGTGCCAGTGGCTAGTACAGATAATTTGCACTTCTTAGGGCATGCTGGTGTGGTAGCGTGAACTTTATTGCATACATCCTGTTGTAAATAGTAAACTTGCAGCTTACTTGCTTTCTTGTGCACTATTTCGGAATTGGTGGATAAAAATATTGTATTCGCTTGGTACTCATTCTCCTCCCCCACCAGGACATATATACCCAGGGGTGGGGGTGGAGGTAGTGTAGGGGGGAAATAGGAGCACTAAGCTTTCTGAAAATTAGGGGTGGTCACACATCCGCTTGGGGCTATACCTATTTCACAAAATTTGTTGCATAAGTTTTCATTGTCCTTCTAAATGGGATCCTGGTTGATATGTGGTTTCTGAGTTTCTGTGTTACAGTACATGTACTGCCAAGCTCACTGTGGCAGATTTTCTTTTCCTTTATCTTCTGCCCCTCTAGTCCTGCTTCTTCTTGTGCAGATAGTAATGTTACAGTGTTGGATGCTTTGCTTTTGTTTTTGATTTCTGTTCACCCACATCTGTTGAACTTTTAGGGAGTCATCTGTGCTTTGACTGGCGTCTGACTTTATCTCCATGTTTCTTTTACCTTTATTTTGCCTCTTGTGAAATTTTAGTTGTCCCTTGCTTTGTCCCTAGCACTAGCAGCTGGGGGACTGGGGAGGGGACAGAAGCCAGTTGAACGCAGGTCTTTTGTTGGTTAGCATGGAGGTAGTGGGGACAACAATGCATTTCCTGAAACAGCTGCAAGTGAAATCCATAAATATAGTGTGACATAAAATCACGTCCCATTTATCCACATTTCTCATGGGCTCTTGGATCAGAATCTGACTTTTTCTTTAAAGTTGTATATGCCTCATAGAGTTGCCAAAACTTATTTTAGTTCTTGTTTCTCAGTTGACACAGTGGGTGGCTGGGGTCAGTTTCTCTGTTCCCCTCCAAAACTAAAAATATATTTATTCCAGATTTGAAGTAAGAATATGGAACGTAAGAAGTACATTTTGGGCATAGACTTATTTCCCTTCACCCAGACTGATGCCTGAGGTAATTACTCCTGAACATATTGCCAATTAGTATTTCCAAGAATAGCCTGCTTCTGGCTAACCTTTTCAAACTGTGGAGGCAAGGCCTCATTAAGTCAAGCATAGAGTTCTGAAGCAAGAGGGTGTGTTAAGGGTAATAAGCCAGAACTGCTCTTAGCAGTCGTAATTTTTTCCTTCAGCTTTTTTAACATCCGACCTCTTTAGCCACCATCTGTCTTGCTGGTGACCGGATGTCGTGTGATAAGCTTGCTCTGGTGCATGACAGTATACACCATACTTTTGCAAAGGCCATTTACAACTATTGTAGTGAACTAGACAAGTGTCCCAGACATTCATCATTGTTTGTTTGGCCAGGTCTGCCAAATTTGGAGGAACACTCTTTTGGTTAAGAAAGGACTTTACTGACTTGTCCTAATACTTTTTGACACCCATAGCTGTCCACAGCATCTTGTTGAGAAAGTAATTTCAAGTGCCTACTGCTGGCCTGTGGCGAAAGTGCATTTGTCGGTACCAGCAGGTCAGAATTTCAATCAGAGCATGGAATTTAAAAACTACTATGATCCTGATGACCTTCAGGAACTAAAAGTTTTTTTAAATTGTGAAGGTATTTTATTGTTAGAACCAGAGATATTGAACAAAATCTATGTAAATATTTTAGTCCGTTTTTGCTCCTTTTGGCTATATTTTATTACAGGGCTATTTTGTCTGCTGGCTGCAAGTCAAATACTGATCTCAAACACTTTACCCTTCGAAGATTGTCTCTCTCTCTATAATAATAATAAAAAATGTGGATTTGTAACGCGCGAGAACACATTTCATGCACACTTCGCACAGATGAGGCACATAGTGAAAATAACGAAACACACACACACACACACACACAGAAGGAGAGATGAACGCAACAAACAC
>SMGT01011391.1:298917-327697 GCA_004794575.1 Lanistes nyassanus
TTCTTTTACTGAAGAGAAGAGCCTCTGTTTTTTCGTCGTTCAACTTTAGTCTGTTGTGGACCATCCATGCTTTGACACCGGATATGCAAGTCTGCATGGTCATGAGGCTGGCACTTACATCAGCTGAAGGACAAGAACTGTATAATTGGGTGTCGTCTGCATAGGAGTGGGTGGAGACCGTGTGAGAATGAATGAGTGATGATAGTGGTTTGATGTATAGGATGAAAAGGATAGGCCCCAGGACAGATCCCTGAGGGACTCCGAGAGACAATGCTAATGGGGGTGACAACTGCTCAGCGACAAGTACAGACTGAGTTCTACCAGAGAGGTAGGACTGGAACCACGCCAGCGCCGACCCACAGATGGCGTATACATCATGGAGACGATTGAGGAGGATGGTATGGTCGATCGTATCAAACGCTACGGAAAGATCAAGGAGGGTCAGAAAAGACACATCGCCTCCATCCAGAGCAGACAAAATGTCGTTGAGAACTCTAGTCAGAGCTGTTTCCGTGCTGTGGAATGGCCGATATGCTGACTGGGAGTGAGAGATAAGGTCATTTGAGTTGAGGTAGGCGAGAAGTTGATTTAGAACGACCCTTTCAACCACTTTTGAGAGGAAGGGTAGGTTGGAAACTGGGCGGTAGTTCTTGAGGCTGTTTGCGTCAAGGGTGGGTTTCTTGAGGAGAGGCTTGACTATTGCAGCCTTGAACAGCGATGGAAAGACTCCTGATGACAGACTGTCATTTACGATCTGAGTGAGAGTTGGGAGCAGAACATCTAGGCAGTCAAGGAGAAGGTGGGTTGGTATGGGGTCGAGAGGGCAGGTAGTAGGTTTAGATTTTAATATCACAGCCTTGAGATCTGACTGAGATATGGGCTGGAGAGATTGAAATGAACAACAGGGCAGGTTGTCAGCAAGGGTTGGAGGTCCACAGTGTAGCACCATCTCGTCCAGCTCAGCTCGAATATCCGCGACTTTGCAGAGGAAGTACTGAGAGAAAGCCTCGGGTAGCTGTGTGACAGGAACGTCAGTGGGTAGTGGCGATTTCTTGTTTCGACCTGTTAGTTTGTTACAGATTTCAAACAGCTTTTTGCTCGAGGAATAGTTGACAAACTCTGCTTGAAAGAAGGATTTCTTAGCTGCAAAAACTAGCTTGGAAACAGAGCGTTTCGCTGCAAGATATAGTTGTCTGTGTATGGTGAGGCGTGATCTCAGCCAGAGCCTTTCTGCGCGACGGCGCGCACGCTTAGCCTGCCGCAATTCGTCATGGATGGTCAGGTACCAGGGGGCTGCCTTTAGCGGGTGTACTCGACAGCGCCGGGCAGGAGCGTGTGTATCGAGCGCTTTACGAAGGGATTTATCAAGCTCAGCAATCGTGAGAGGACCGCACAACATGTTCTGTAGATCTGTTTTGAAAGTGCTTAGGTCCATCAAACGAATCGGACGTGTGGTTATAAACAGTTGAGTTGGCTTCGGACACTGGATGATTAAGTTAAGGTGAACACAATAATGATCTGATGATAACGTTGTGGAGACTGTAGTCGACTGTACAATGCTGTCCTCTGGTCTGTGCATGACCCAATCGAGAATGTGTTTTTTTACATGCGTTGGATGGGTGACAGACTGGGTGAAAAGAAAAACATCAAGCAGTTCACACATCTTGATTGTGAGCAGGTGATTAGAGTCATCAAAGTGCGTATTCATATCACCAAATACTACGGCAGATCCGCCAGTAATGTTGCAATAATCCACTAAATCGCTGAAGTCCGAAAGATACATCATGTCCGTCAGCTTGTTTTTTCTGCTGGGGGGTGGTCTATATAAACAAAGCAGATGCACCAGTTTGCTTGAAGCAGCAAGCGTCACCTGAAGACACTCGAACGACGGGTGTGGGAAAGGCAGTGTGTTGCTGAAGGAAACACAGTTTGAGAGAGAACATTTGTAGATAGCTGCAATTCCGCCGCCACCTGTAGCACGGGGAAAGGACCTAATAGAGTAACCCTGTGGGGTCAGGTCTTGGCATATAACTTCATCACCAGTTTCTCTCAACCATGTCTCCGTGAGAAACATAATGTCAGTCTCATTGTCCCTGATGTATTCCGTGATCTCAGCGCGTTTAAGAGCTTGTTGGGCAGAGGAGACTGACTGGGCATTGAAGAGCGCGATGTGAAGACCCGTGAAAATCCTAGACGAAACAGAAGTGTCAGTACAAGCCTTGTGACTTCTAGGAGATGGGTGAGTGGTGGTTTTTCTAAGCCTGGGTGTCCGCCTGGGTGTCCGCGCTTTCTTTGCCGGATAGTGGAAGCACGGGAGATGACGACAGTGTATGCCGACATCATGCAGGGTCCGACAGAGCGACAAACCAATGCTGGAGGTTGGAGGCAAAGGAGACAGCCTCGGTTCTTGATCTGAAACGGAGCGATGAAATGTCGAATATCCGCTCGAGATTGCAGTAGAAATCAGTTGATCCCTGGTGTAGCAACGACAGAGCTTACACGAACAGCTGTAGGAGTGTAGACGATCAACCGTGGTCGCAGTCGCTGGCTGCTGCATAGTGGAACTGCTCAGCGAGAAGTAGGTTGGCTGAACAGCACGCAGAGTACTGTGTGTATCTTAGGCACACTGTGAGTACACAGAGCTCCCACACGAAAGTACAAAGTTGTTTCCAATAAATGGACGGAAACAATGCAAAATTACGCCAATGTGTATCCTGGATACAAAACTTAGTTAAAAAGTAATAATAGTACAATGAAAAACAATGAAGATAACCATAATAAGAGGTCACATCAGGTGTGTCAAGCCCGCACAGTGAACCAGTCCCAAGGTCAGGTTGTGTACATCAGTGAACTTGATGTGGAGTGCAACATTATCTGCTGGTGGATGGTTACACCCAGTGAAAAGCACACAATGCTATGAACAAAGATTGGTGGTGTCATCCACTGGATCAATTATCCAAGTAGGTTGATTGGTCAGAGTTATTGCAGAGTCTTAGACAGACACACTTTCTTCACCAATAAACCTAGTCTGTGGCAGTCACTGGATCGGCCGGATTAGACTTGGTGTCCACTGTCTTCTCGATCCAAGTGCATCAACTGATCACCTCTCCTGCCTTCTTTGCCACTTCAAGCGCCAAAAACGTAGTCATCGTCGAGTTCTTGCAATGAAACTTCCACAGGCATTGTCTCCGTGATTGGCATCGTACAACCAGATCTATTCAAGAATATGAATATGTATTTGTCTGTGTTCCCGTTAGGCTGATCTGTCACAATTCAGTAACAACGCATGCCGTGGAGCTTCTTCTCAAGGGAAATACAGAAGAACTCAACAGAGGAATACAAAAACTCCAAGTAAATACCTTCAGTGGACGATGGCATTCCCATACAAAGAAAATAGAGAGAAAAGAAATCTAGCCGATAGTATTACAACCACCGTTGCAAGGGCGGCAACTCTCATATGCATATAATATGCACATACAGCTTAATTTTTTGGAGCATGTACATTAAATCATCCGTATTTGTTGGTCAGGCAAAAAGTGCTAACTATGCCCAAAAAGACTACAGCAAACAGCGCAAAAACTGTATTGATTATTGCGTCGCCATTTACCATCCAATGTTAATCATTTAAATTGCATTATCTTTGGTTTAAATTTAATTTAATTCCATTTGTGGCAGGGACTCCCCCGCCCAGCCTTCCTTCAAGCAGCCATCTGCCTCCTCCTTCACGCTTGTTCTGCAAGCAGATTTATAACAAGAACATTTTATTACCTCCTTGGAAAAACAACCCATATACAGCTTAAAGTTGATGTGCATATATTTATTCATTGTCCATCACTGGTACATGGATTAATAACACGTCTCTTCCCATCTGCTTTGCTGTACAAAGACAGTTCAATGTTCCTTGAAGTAGTGGTTGTCTTGGAAGTGGGAGATTTCTTGGGGGAAAAGAGAAATGGGTGATTTATTACAAGATGCAAATGGATAAATATGTGATTATGCTAACAATAATATTGAAAAACAAGCACAGTGATGCCTAACAAAAATAGTAATGTTGTGCATGTATGTATGTGTGTGTATCCAATATATGAGAGAGTGTGAGCATAAGACAGAATATCACCACTTGAAACTACTAATTCATCAACTGATCAAGTGAAGAACTTACTGGGCAAAATATCTAAGCAAAAGAGTAATGACTATAAGAATTCCCTTGCAGCCCAATCCAGGGTTAAGTTGCATAACCATCCACTTGTGTGTTCCCCCCCCCACCACCACCACCACCACCGGTGATTAGAGCAACGAGACCCAGTCACTCTGTATATTTAACATCTACCTTTGCAGATATGTAGCACATACAAATGCTTATGCAACCCAAGCCAGACTGGAAGGGCAGCAGATATGAATGCTCATGTCACCCAGTTTAACTCTTTAACTTCTGATTGGCTTTCATTGATATTGCCAGATTGTGTAACTGCACCAGCGAACACGTTTCACAGAGGGTTTTCCCTCATGCTGCTCTTGAGCCCACTGACCTTTTGTCCCACAATCCTTTAGCTGATCATTTCAATAGTTCAAGGTCTTGTCATTCGGGGGCGATAAACTGAAATGTATACAAGTTAAAGTTGTGTTTCTGTGAATGAGGCAGTGACTTGGTGAATGCAAGAATAATATTGTGGATATTTTTGGAGCTTGGAGATCCCTGCTAGGATAAACCAATATTCAGCTGTCTGGCATCAGCTGCATGCTTGAAATGTTTCCCCTGCCAAATTATGATTTTGTTTCCCTCCACATTGACAATCCTTCTGTCCCTTGACCACTTTTTGTTAGTCATAACTGTATTAGGTCAGGGTGCCAAGCAGAGCAGAGAAACTTTGGTATAAATGCTGGATTAAACTGCATCACGTCACTGTCCACATCATGCATATTTTGTCATATCATTGGAGGAACTGGCAGTTCCAGTTGATCTTGCAGAGGAGTTAATGCAGGGCTTACAGGGCTCAACAAACAGTTGTAAGGAGCTAATCTAACCCTGTGCATTAAGAATTAAAATGCACCTTTAAAAATTGATTCAATTTTTCAAAGAACAGCAAATTGTTTTATAGGTGAGGAATTTTAACTCCAAAAAAGCTTGTCTGGCCCGACGTTTTAGTGCAAAGGTGCAAGTGTAAAAAAAAAATAGTCAACCAGTTCTTTTTTAAAAAAGACCAAATTATGTTTTGCTGCAAATGGATGGACTAGTTTCTTATGACTGCTTTCATCCAACTTAGTCGCGCCATGTAAACCGTGCATAACAAATGCTTGTGTGACCCAATTTCCAGGACCAATTTATGTGACTGTTCATATCGGCTGTTCGCCATATAATACTGGGTATTTTTAGTTGCCTATTGCTGTGCTGAACATTGATGAGCATATGTGTAATGCAGCCCAGGTGTTTATGCGAAGTGTCAACTAAGTGCACAGTGTTCTGGCACCATATGCATGTAAACTGTACTGAATTTGTTCCTGAGTAGCAGATTTTCTTTAAATATCAGTTCTAAAGATCAATTATTATAAATGTAAGCAGTCTGGATTGGGCCCAAGAAGAGCTGCAGCAACAGGTTTATAGATCACTTGAATCTTAACTGGAATCCTGACACATTTACAGTACTGGCCATAAGATTTACAACTCAGCTGGAAGACATAGTAAAAATCAACGATGAAGGAAAATGAGCCCATATCAAAAACTACTCTTAGTGTGGTCAAGGTGACAACACCATATGGAAAGATTACAATTATTAAATCATTAGCCCTGTCAAATAGTGCAGTTCCTTATCAATTTACCTGACCAACCTATACAATTCCAGCAGAACTTAGATAAAACTTTCTTTAATTTCTTATGGAATGACAAGACAAACAGAGTAGGAAAGCAGCATGCTGTATGAGGATGGCAGGTTAAAAATGATTGATTTTTAATTTCATAGTTTTATATCAATGAAAATAAGCTGGCTACAAAGACTATATAGCAATAAGTCTAAAGCAGGAAGACCAGTCGAGACAATGTGCCCAAATTTTCAAAAACTTTGCAAAAGAAGAGGTGAATATGCAAGTGTCCTGCTGTTAGAGTGCACTAACCCATACTTGAAGGATGCACTATTTAAAAACTGTCTACAAAGTGCAATCCGAAATCCCATACAGATGTTTTGGCAGAAAATATTCACTACAGTGTGAACATCACTGTTGACAAGAGAACTGTTCATGTTAAGGAATGGATAAACAATGGTACATTGGATATACATAACTTAGTAGATGGGCATGGCAATTATTTGAGCAGTTCAAAGCCAAGTATCCCATAGCATCTATAAATTTCTAGTCTTCTCAGGTATCCTCACAGCCATCAAGAAGTACCAACGAAAATGTAACATTGAGTTTGTAGATAACCTTTACTGTGAGATCTCCAAAGTTTGGAATACTTTTCTGCAGGGCAACAACAGTAGTATGTATCCCATTCTCATAAAAGCTAATGCCACTCCAAAAGCTATAAAGAAATGGAATAGGCTTTTTTAAAAACACCATTAATTGGATCAAAGCTTTTGCAAAAGTGACTAAAATCACTACTGACTACCCCAACAAAGTACTGGCAGCGCTAGACACAACCGTATGCTGACGTAAGCAATCAAGGGAGCCTATCGTACCCATACACGTAGCAAAGAGAGAGTCGAAAGTAAGGAACGTGTTAAACTACTACTCCAACCTTCACTCCCCCAACCCGCATGTTTTCCTTGGCCACAATGTTATTAGTAAGAGCCACGGTCACCCCCTTCTATCCTGTGGTTTAATGTAAGTGTTTATCAAACAAGAACAAATGAGGACAGAGCGCTATAAAATCGTCAAACGACAACCCCAACAATGTACTGGCAGCGCCAAACACAACCGTATGCTGACGTATGCAATCAAGGGAGCCTATCGTACCCATACACGTAGCAAAGAGAGAGTCGAAAGTAAGGAACGTGGCAGATCTTCAAAAAAGATCTGCCATCCCTTTCTTTTAAACGACCCTAGTCTTCACACGGCTAGCCCCTGGTGTACCACGTGTGCATACAGCGAATCCCTAATTTATATCGTCAGCTCGCTCACTAAGCGTAAACTAACAATTGGGATTCTAGCGCTGCCAGTACTTTGTTGGGGTTGTCGTTTGACGATTTTATAGCGCTCTGTCCTCATTTGTTCTTGTTTGATCACTACTGACTCACAACTGAAATGGTTCCAAATGAAATGTCTCAGTAGCAACTTTTTTAAGACTCCAAACAAAAGTGGAAACTGTCAGTTAGGAACTAAGAAATCTTGAAAATTCATTATTTGAGAGGGGTCTTAACTAGGAATTGGTCATAGCAGGTAGACAGAACAGTTAAGTAATGCCTACACTAGTCGACAGCATATGTAAATATAATCAATGGCTGGATGGGCTAATAATTGTTTACATTAATTGCCTCTCTTTCACCCCTACACCAGTCATGTACCACCACTCATACCTACACTGTCACATTACCTATCCTGGACTCTGTGTCTAGCTGATGCTTCCTTGTGCTGGTTTAGCAGGGAAACTCGCAGGGCCTTCCATGTTCCTGAAGCTGAAAGCAGACATGGTGTGTCACGTATTCTCACCAGGAAGATTCAGTAACTGAACATCACAGGCATCGCCCACTTGCAGAACGTCAGTCATGTATAGTGTACCACCACTCATACCTACACTGTCACATTACCTATCCTGGATTCTGTGGCTAGCTAGTACTTCCTTGTACTGGTTTAGCAGGGAAACTCGCAGGGCCTTCCGTTTTCCTGAAGCTGAAAGCAGATATGTAGTGTCATGCCTTCTCACCAGGAAGATTCAGTAACTGAACATCATAGACATCGCCCACTTGCAGAACTTTAGAATGTTTCACACGAAAAATTTATCCCCAAAATTTCTTTCATTGTTATTTGAAAGAGAAATCTGTCAGCCAACCATTGTATTGGACTGCTAATTGCACTCTGCCAGTACTCCAGTAGGGCTCAACTTATCTGCCATCATTTCCACTCTGCTATGATGATGAATAATCTTTCACTGTATGTTTGACTGCTTTATACCTTAACTTTCATTTTTGTTTCCTGTTCAATAAGATATCCTAATCATCGAGTTTAGCATTATGTCTCTGTTCCCTCCCTTTTATTTCTCATTTCTCCGCCCCCCCACCCCTCTTCAGCTCTCACAGACTGTGGCCTCAGAAACGCCTTTTATAGAAGTTTTCCTTTCCCAGCACTGGGAGCCAGACACTAGCAGTTTCTTGTACACAAAACTCTCCCATAAGACAGCCACCATTTCAGCCATTTATTGAAAGTGTTAGACCGAAATGTTTGTGTAACTGTGTAACAGTCTTCAGGGCTGACCTCATCGGGTTCTCCCAATAGCGGCCTTAACACGGCAGCTGAAGTAATTGTTCTAGAACCTTAAAGGATCGTGCAAACGTGCGCGCTTGTACAGGGAAAATTCTAGAATGTTCGAGATTTTCCTATTGCTAGAAAGCTCGTCGAGTTTTTGCTAAAGGGGAGACTGGACAGAAAGTGCGAGTCAGTGATCAAGTGTGATTATTAAATCAGGAGTGCAGTTGAGTATTGTAGAGTAGAAAGTGTTGTGTAGTTGTAGCCAGTGAGCTGATGGAGATTTACAGTTTGGTTTGTGGAGGATTGTGTTCAGCGCTGAATGAACAATGCTTCTCTTGGAATTCGGAGGCGTGTTGTCACCGAACTTCGGTGGTTGAGACAGATCCTTTTTGAACCAGCATTGTGAGCTAAACGCCGGTGTCTGATACATAACGAGGTTATCTCTCCTCTCCCCCCCCCCCCCCCCCACGCGCGCGCGCGTGTGCGCACACCCTGTCGCATCCCTGTGAGAAAAGGGTCCACAACGTGTGAACATCATGTGTGCTAAAGTGCAGATCATAACAGAAAGAGTAGGAAGAAACTACAAGAGTAATGGTTTCGTCCGAAGTACAGATCAGATTTGCACACGCAGAAATTTTCGCTTCAGTCCGAGTTAAGAAAATGTGTGTGGATTTAGGTGGGCAGGTGTGTGCGCGCGCGTTTTTTGAGGTGGATGTGTGTACGTGTATGTGTGTGTGAGGTGGGGGGGGGATCTCGGAGGCCGTATATATTTGTAATTCGTATTTTGTTGTTATTATTATTCTTCTTTCACTTAAGTAGTCGGATCGTGCGAGAATGGCCTTACTAACGGCGCCGACAAGCGCGCTGTCGAACGTCATTGGTAACGCCTTTCCCCGCCACCACCCTCCTATCGGTTTCGTGCAGCGTGCATGACGATCGTGCTGCTGGCAAGAAGCGCAGCATATCATCATTGCCCATTTTTCGCCTTAGTGGACTCGAACGTAGCATATTTAGTTCACTGCCTGGGTTTGACCGCGTAGGTCACTAGGCCGGTGCATGGTGGGTAATGAGATCTACGTGTGTATATAAATTGCAACACAGCCTGTCAAAGCGGCGTGGATAACCGTTATGAGTCTCCGCGCTCCCGCCCCCGGACGCTGTGCGCGTCTGGATGTGCTTGTGGCAAAAGATAGCGTGGACAGTGATTGCACAAGGTGATTAGGGCGAGAGAGTGGAGACGGGAAGGACAAGAAGGGTAGCATGTATTGCGAGGAAGTGGCAAAAGTAGCCAGAGAGAAGCTGGGGAACCATCCCCCTAAACCCCTCCGCCTTTTCTTCTTGCGCGCACCAGCTGAAACTATGAAATCTCACGAAGCCGCCTGCAGCTACTTCGACGGCCGGTTTACACGGCAACGCGAGGTGGCTTGTGGGAGTTTGCAGAACATGGACATGATTAGGCGGGCTGTTGTTTTCGCACGGCCGCCATGCGGCGCGTGTCACCGAGTGCACAGGTATCCCACGACTTCTGCCGCCGCCCTTGCGCCGCACGCATCTTTGAGCCCCCACGCATTCCGTGCCGCCTCTGGTGCAGGTAGGACAGCGTGCGCGATGCTCATGAGCTTGTTAAATTTGCAGTTGCAACTGTGTGTGCGTGCGTGCGTGCACTGACAGACCAAGGTGTTGATATTGGTGATGTTGTGGCATCGGTGATAGCCTTTCTGCTTTGAACTTAGGAGATGCAACAGAGTGCTTGGGTGGAAAGAGCAAAGATTCCGGTAGCTGCAATACCTTGCTATCTATCGATTAACAATACAGCCAGGATGGACACAAACACATACAAAATTCAGATTTCTTGGGGTCATTTCAGCTGTGCTAATAATACTTCTTGCATCACCCAGGGATGTGTAGGTTATCTGATGGTTTCATTATTTCATAATTGACCTGTCCGTGTTTCAACATAATCCTGCTATCATTTTTAGTTGAGAGTCATGTCCAGTTTGACACTGTTGAGACTGCAGTCACTGAAATGTCGGCTGGTTCACCGTACTTGAACAATGGAACCATCATTGGGCCTTTCGTGATGAGTGAAAAAGCAAGTTGATGGGGTTTCAGCTTCAAAAATGTTGGTCAACATGAAAATAAAATTTAAATTTTCTTGGAAAAATGAAGCCTTGCACAGGTAGCAAGCTCCTCAGAGATCACACTAGGCCTTATTACTGAATCTAGAAACATACATGTAGCACCAGAACATACAAGTCTTTTGATTAAAAAATTTGGCATGACAGAAAAGACAAAATTAAGTCAAAACGACATTTAATTTTCTGTTGGCTTTTCATGGGAATTGTAGCACCAGCTTTTTTAAGCCTACAGTTCAGCAGAGACAGTCCTTCTGTGTTAATGTGCAAAGGATTTAGTTAACTTTTTGTTTGAAATGAATAAGCCTCATTCTGTCTTGATCTACCCTGATGTCACCTGATAATGTACAGAGAGAGACCCTGCTGTCATTTGTACAGTTGTATTTGCCACCACAGGTGCTGTGGTGGTGAACATCTCTGCAAGGCTGTAATAATATACTTTAAGTGAATGGAAGGGGTTTGATCTAGCTCTGTGATGTCAGATTTTGATGAAGTAAAAAGGACAGGAAGACCGCTTCCACTTCCAGCATTGTGACCTGTCTTCATTCAGCTTGGGCTTCTAGCAAATAATAGAAAACTATCAAAATAATTTCATCTGAAGGATTCATTTCACAAAGGTTGTGTTTATTTGCATTTATTTATAAACAGTTATGACACAGTGACAAGTTTCATCTTAAATGCAAAGGAAGTTTAATTAGTGATCATCTTTGTTGACTGTAAACAAGATGTTTCAAATTAACAACAGCAGTTGTCTTATCTGGCTTCAGCTGTACCTGACCTAGTTTTAAAGAAAATGTGTGATAGATAAATAAAACTGAGAAGTGGTTTAACAAAGCTTAAATGCAGTATTTTTTTGCAGGAGGACTAGATGCAAAATGAAATTTTTATGGAAGTTGCATACCCAGTCTTTTTTCTTTTTGTAACCTTATAGCAGAATCACTACTGCTTCTTCCCACTTGTCAGCTACAAAGACTATCTTCTAGTGATTAGCTCCTTAGAGGTGAAGAACGCTATCTGTTACCTGGTCTCCTGCTGTGTTGTAAAGCATGAGACATTGTGAAGGTGCGTACACTCTGGCAGCAGAAACCTAGTCAAGAGTAAGCATCCAGTTTGGGGAGTGCAGCAGTGATCTCTCATTTTGGTCATGAACTTCCACAGAGTATGTTCAGGTAGAGTCCTTCATTGTGGTCAGCAGAGAAGAGAGCTGACAAGGACAAGGAAATGTGGTAGTTTGCTGGCTTGCCAAGTCCAGCTGAAGGATAATACTTGAACTCTATTGAGGACAAGTTCTTGAAAGCACAAAGATTTGCATTTGTGTAGCTATGTTGAGTTTGCAGCATTTTTTTTATTGCTTTGCAGATAATAAAAAGTAAAATAAGGGAACTTTATACTTGGACAATCACTCGCTTTCTGAAGCTGTTGTTAATGATGCAGACTTTGTCAAAAAAGGAAGCTGAATAAACAGTGAAAATTGCCTTCCAAGTCCAGCTATGTCTACAAGTCTTTGTACTGAAAGATTTCAGAAGAACTTGGGTCAACATTCGCTCAAAACCACAATATGTAAAATATTTAGAGGCCCCATTGCAAGTGGAAATGACTTCGGTGAAAAAAGGCGTTAAAAATAAAGTATTAATTGCCCTTAAATGTAGCACCCATTAGGTGCTTTGTAAGCATTAAAGCAGTGATGGTGCTTGATAGAAGGTCGTTTTTAACAGTTGTTGTTGTTGATGGAGAAAAGCTGCCGAGTTCATGAAAGTGGCTTCTAGTTCTCCATATACATTTAATTAAGGCACAGGAGAATGAAATTGCAGAGTAGACACAACTTGGCCTTTAACACGAATGCAGTAAGAGCTGTTATCATAGACAGGATTTTGGGATCATCATCCCAAATACTTTCCAGTATGCATAAGCACAGTGCACATTATTACAGTTGGAGAGCTACAGTGATTAGACTCTTGCACATATTTATTTCTTCATTTGTAGATTTTTCATTTGAATTCTTGCATAAAGCCTAAATACCAGGATTCTGTTCACATCTGAGCTATTGTGGTGCTCACAGCACAATTGTACACTAGGCCTATGTACATGCATAGCTTTCCTTTCTTTCCATGATGATTTTTTAAAAAAAAAACTACCTAACCTATGCTTTGGGCACGTAACCTTAACCACAGCACTTTTTCTTTGGCCTCATCACATTTACAGGTGGACCACTGAAAGTGACAAACCATATATTTTGTGTTTTGAACATGTGGCCCTTGAAGGGGACTTGCCACTAGCTGCAGTTACATTTGGAAAGAATGTGTCCCATTTATGTTTTCCACCTAATTACTGGCATAGCAAGCTGCTGCTGCCACAAATTACTATAATTGTGTGTGTTAATTAAGCACCAGGGATGTCTGCAGATATCCGATAGATTTAGCTTGCTTTTATCTGATTAGAAAACTCTCGTTGTAAAGTCTTACAATAAGCGTCCTACTAACAGGACTGCATACATTTAATGATTAAAAGCTGCTTAATTGTATGTTAATATGTGAGTGGGATCCTGGTGTTTTGCACTGATGTTGAAATCTGATAGTATGTCCCCCCCTCTAAACATTCAATATGCTTGTGCTGCTTCATATTGAGATAAAGTGTACCGTGACAGTAGAAGCTGCATAGAAAAAAAAACTTGTGATCCTGTTTTTCAGTTATATAAATTTGGTTGTTAGCTTGAAAGCACAATGATACTGCTATGATAGATATTTTGAACAGGCAGGGTGTCCTAGTTTTCCCATGGTTGACAAGCTGAAACCCTCAGAAAGTTGCACCAGGTTCATGTCTTTGAATGTAGTATAGTACAGTACTGTCACAGCTGTGCTCAAGAGTATTTGGCCACATCGTGGTCATTTTTGGAAGATAGACCAAAGTCAACATGTTGATATTTGTTTCATAATCATAATGTTTCATAACAATTATTGTTGATATGATTACAGTTCTGTGGGGTTTACATGCTAGTGATCTCTGGGATGCCTGTCCTCTTGTTGACCTGACAATTTTAGCAAAATTATACTTGCAGTCACAGTATTCGGTAGTAAATTGCGGCTGTAGACTAGCAGTAGATAAGAAAGGAATCATGCTGGATGAAAAGCGAGTCTTGAAGAAATAAGAAACGCCATATTGTAGTTCAAACAAGATAGCTCAATTATGCTTACCAGACCACAAAGAAAGGCTTTGTGTCATAATGATTGTGCAACTGAAAGATTGTCCTGTTGCAACAAGAATGTGTGAAAAGATTGGTTTCTATACTTCTTTTGTTTGCCTGCTAGATCTGACATAATGAACTTGCTGAGGTTACGTCAATGGATCTGAGGCATATATCTGCCTTTGAGGTTTCTGTAGATTTGATCCATGTGAGATAAGAACATTCATGCACCCTTCTTGTGGTCTTAACTGCTAGAGTGGGTTATGTGAGTGTATCTCTTTCTCATACACAAAAATGCTCTTAAATGCAGAGAGTGAAACTTAAGGCTCCACCAATGTCTTTTTATGTAAGAAAGATAGAAATCTTCATGAAACATAGGCTGAGGACAGGGGTTAGTTGCACAAACATTTGTGTCTGCTGTTTTATTCATAAATGTAGTTGTACAACCCTTTCATTCTGTGTATTGTATGTGCAGCCAGGCACAGGTCTACAGTCTCAGGATGCCCTCTAATGTCATAGCTGTGGACTGCACATAAGACAAGGGTCTCTTTGTTACAGCTAACATCTGAGGTCTTTACAATTCATGTGTTTGCATTAGTTTTTCCTGTCTGCAACTATTGTTGTATAGCCTTACCTCAGGTCTAAAGGTGCGGGCCCCTTACTGTAAGCAAAACAATTACCAAAGTAAAGACAGGTGTTGTATATTTCTTTAAAAAAAAATTTTTTTGAGAGGAAACTACTTAATCTGCTTTTCATAATATTGTGACTCTTGTGGGTATGTTTGGCAGAAATGGAAGGAGCGATTCTTTGTGTTGCACAAACCCTCAGGCAGCTTACCAGACCACTACGAACTGAGCTACTACAACTCGGAGCAGTGTACCAAGAAGAAGGGATCCATCGATCTTGACCAGTGCGAGCAGATCATTGAGTCTCTTGACTCAGAGCAGTATCCATTCCTCCTGGCCATTAAGACAGTTTGCCGAGGAAAGGTAACCAGTGATTAAATTGGATGATCAGGTGGTGGGTGATGGGACAATGAATCGGAGAAGCGGGCATTGGTTGCTTGCCTGTTGGGCAGGATGGGATGGGTTGCGTGGGTTGGTTGGCTGGTTGGTTAACATCCCGCTGCAAACTGGGTGCATATCAGGACATTGGATGATGGGATGGAGTCCTATTACTAAACTATGCACTGTAAGAATCACCAGACTGATAGTGGCAGTAAAATGGCCAGTGCAGACAGGCAGTTTAATATTCAGGGAATATCCAAATGCATAACTCTAGGAAATAATCCTTGGCCACACCAGGATTCGGACCACCAACCTTCCATCAGCTAGTCCGCAGCTCTACCAGCTGAGCTATCCAGGCCTCCAAATCAGAGAAGGGAGGTGGGGTGGGATGGGGGTGTGCTTGAGAGGGAGAGCAGGAACAGAAAGAAATTCATTATGGTACTTGGCTTTAAAGAGACTTCATGTTGGAGTGGGAGGGTCGGGGAGGGGGGGGGATGCATGTAGAATTTTAACATCTGAGGTCTGAGGAGCATATATAAGTACAATAACACCTCCCAAACAAGACCCAGATTTAAAAAAATTACATGAAAATATAGCTATAGGTTTTTTTAAAAAATGGTGCATGACTTGTCACCGTAAGCAGTGTCATTTTGGTCAGTTTTGTTGTTTATGTGTAGTGTTTTAGAAATGAACAAAACACTGGAGAGTTTAATCATGCGTGTTTCAGGTGCGCACTTACTATCTTGCCACAAAAACAGAGGAAGACATGAGCAACTGGGTACAGTGCCTTTGCCGTGTATGTGGTCTGAAGCAGGAAGACACACGTGAGTTTCGAGTTAAAGTGATACTTTGGCGGTGATGGTTGGGGTTACAGCAGAGCTGTTAATTTGTTACTGTTCTTCAGAAGGAGGAAAAAGACTGAGGCTGCCATCTGTGAGATGTGTTCGTTCGCTTAAGTGTTTTGCTTACTTAGTGCATTACAGTGTGTTTTTTGGTTCTTTCAGGCAGTTGTACTTTTTTCGTCAGGGGTAAGCATTAATGAAAGTGGTGGAAGGTTTTAATGATGCTTTGTACATACAGACTGTACTTTCTCCTGGTGTGGACTTACGATGTCTCATTGTTCATTGTTATGTTAAGCATAAAACACATCATTAGAATTTTGAGGCAGTTATCTAGCAACGGCATTTTTTTTCCATGTATGCTCATTTTGTTCTGGCATCAACCATTTCTTCAAATCCACATGTTCTGAACTTTATCATTGTACATGCCCAGACTTATTTCATGAGCTTACTAAGTCGTGACTTTCTTCCTTGTAACCTCTCGAAAGCACAGCCTGGCTGGGAGTGCATGGTAGTACTATGGCTGTGCAGAACTACCCTAGCTCATGGTTTCTGGTAATGGGCTAATGCAGGGAAGGACTCCCAGCTTCAAACGTTTATATCTAGTGCATCACATGTATTCTACAAGATATCAATATAGGGCATGTGGAGAATGAAAAAAGTGTCTAAACTGTTACCTTTTATGCCATGTACATTGCACAATCATCTTCAGTATCTATTTCTCACAGTTACAGCCATAACCAGAAGCTTTGTTGGTCAGAGCACTTGGCATCAGACTGTTGCCCAAGTATATTTTTATTATTTAGAAGTGATTTGATGACAAGTTCAAAAGTAAGACTAAACAATATAGACAGTTTAGGTCTGGAATTTTTGTACTGCTAAATAGGGAGGGAGGTCGTTCTCATTTTCACTTTTGTTTTGGTAAACAATATGGCACAGTCATTTTTACATGCTCAAAAACACATCCTACTTGCTTTTGACTGGTGGTGTTGGAACGACGCTTGTTACCCTTCTTAATAGGGTTTTGGTAGTAGCACTCCGTAGGTTTATTTTTTCTTTTACGCGTTTAACTTTTTTTTTCAGTAAACCTTTTCATCCTATATGTATTCAGTATCACAAACTGTTGTGTCCAGTTCTGGTAACAAAAACAGCCTTGTGTTTTTGTGGCATGTTAAAGTGGAAAGAAATGTAATGCTATGAGATTCTGATCTTGATTGTTAAAGTGAAATGAGTGTTATTTTGTTTTCTTTTGCCTTTGTTGGTTTGATAAGATTTATAAACAGCAGAGATGTATGTTGCAGCTACAGATATTCCAGATGGTCGCACAAGTATAATTGGCCCACTAGGGAATTCAATGATTGGCCCACTAGGGAGTGCAGGTGGCAACACCATTCCCATGGCCAGTACTGGCAAGCAGAAGACCAGCACTGACTCTTCCCCTGTTGTGTCACAGCCCTCTAGTTTTGACCTGCACTCCAGCAGTTCATCTTCATCTCACTCCACCATGCAGCCTCCACCCGCCCTCTCCACATCACCTCAGTCATATGTGCTGCTGAATGAATGCACCACCGGTACACCCAAACATGCGGATGGCTATCAAAGAACTGCTAGCATTGACAGCGTGCCTGAGTATCAGGCACCACCTCCTCCATGGAAGAAGGGTGGCCGTAGCATTCTGAGCAGTAACAACACCACCATCAGCAGCAGCAAGACTAGTCTGGACGACTGTGTGTTTGAGATGCAGGATGGCCACTATCTTCCCAGATCATCAGCTGGCAATGACATTTATGACCATCCACCATCTGGTGGGGTTCACGACAGTATTGACCCTGGTCAAGCAGTACCAGATCATGATGTACTGCCTGCAGCAAGAGGCTTCCCTGATCTGAGTTTAACGGTTCAGCTGCCTGTGCGGCGAAGTCCCCGTTCCACTCATTCCAGTTTCAGCGACCGACCAGAATCAACAGATTCAGTGGGGGGCCACCATAGTGACACCTATGATGTGCCTCCACCAAGGCGCCCTTCAGGGCCAAGCCATGAAGCTAATTCATCCCCATCATCCTCGTTCACTCCACCTCAGCGTCCCCCCAAGCCACATGGGGTGAGTCAGTCTCCGTATCAAAATGTGACTGGCAAAAGTCCAGCCTCAAAGAACATTCTGGATTCCGTGCCTAGTGCACCAAAGTCGTCTGGACACATCACCAGCTATGACATCCCTCGTTCTGCGACTATTGCTCCTCCCCGAGATTCAGGTTCTCTAGACCTAGTGCCACCCCCGCCCCGACACATGCCTTCAGCAGCAGTCAGTCATGCATACTTGAACACAGTTCCTGGTGTTGGTGGCCCTCATGGACCGGCAGGGGATGCCACACCAAAGAGGGGTGGGGACAGTGGAAAGGGGATTTCATCAGATCTCATGGACAGAGTGCCTGTGCCACGGGATACAGCCTACGTGGACAGTGGAGTACAAGATCTTTACAAATCTCCCCCAGTCCGGCCAGTTCGTGCTGAAACCATGCCACGAGCACTAGCTTCTACATCCTGGGGAGCTGCTGCACCAGGGACTGGTAAGGGATGTCCTACTGTTCGATTAAAAATGCAGAAATCAATGGAACAAACTACAGACATTGTGTTTTGTGGACCAAAAGATGCTTGAGGCTTTTAAGTAAGGGCTGGTTTGGCTGAACATGTCTCTATGGGATGTCGGTGATGTAGTACTTTGTTCACAAAAATGTTGCACATGGTGATTGGCTGTTAGAATAGACCCCTATAGAAGTAGATGGTATATGGCTGTTAAGAAAAATTTTACACATCTTGATTAGTTGTTGAGGAAAATACCTGGGTAAATGAATTAAGTGTTCAAGTGCAAATGTTCAGATTTGTTAAAGCAGATGCCAGTGACCGTTGTGGATTCTCTGTGAGAGAAGAGTACTCTCACCAAGTTTGTAAATGTGAATCTGTATACATCACTCTTGATTGATGTTTTTAAAACCCATCACAAAATAAAATAAAATCTTTACCTGGCCAGTTAATGCTTCACTCCTCACGTTTGCAGTATCCCTTAAAAGTGCACCACCTTGTAAGGCTACTTTAAAGATACACCCAATGTTGCTGAGGTTAATGTGCATGCAAAGCTGGTATGTTTTAAACACTATAGGCTCTGTTTTCCAGCATTACCTCAAGTGTAATTGACCGCAGAATATCTAGCAGAAAGTAGAATATGTGCATGCAGGCATAACTTGAGCCAAGGTGTCCTGGCCATATTCAGTGTGACAAGCCATCACTCGGTATCATAATATTCTTCATTAGTCACAAAATCCACATTTACTGTTTGTGTGAAGAATGTTACTGAACAGTCTTCTTTGCATGTCAGTTATCATGTACCTCCTTTATAGAAATCCATACTTTTTTATTTTCGTTGAGGTTTGTAATGAAATTCCAATCCTGTGAGGGTCTTAATGATCGTATCTATTCTTGATCCTTTCAGGTGTTGATGAGGAACCGTTCATATGGAGTACCACACGCACGAAGAGCTTCAAACGAAACACTGATATCAGCCGCTCACCTCGTCCTGCTAGGTAGCTGTTTTTGTTGCCTCAGTTTATCGGATGATAATGTAAAAATCTATTAAAGATGGAAGGCATATTTCATATTGAAGTCCTGCCTTTGCATGTATGCTGCTGCACTGAGTTAATAAGGGGACCAACTTTATTCGGACCACTCTACTGAATGAAATTATCTGGTGAATGGTACTCTTCTTCTGCTTCACCCGTGTGATAAATTTGTCAACTTCTTGGCCTGTCTGGTGTGGGCATGTCAGGGTGTCCTCATGCTGCTTTTGGTATTCCTAGCTTGTGTGCGCATGTCCACACTTGTGTCAACAAGTGAGTTTGACTTGATGCCTTAACAAGTATCTGATGCATGGTTTTTGTGGTTGTGAGCTTTTTCTTGAGGAATGGCATCGTATGTTTTGACTTTCTCTGATTGGCATTTTCAAGATCTTGCACAACACATCACTCTGACAAGGTCATTCACTTTGACACTACCATTGAGAAAGTGTAATTTTTTGACAGACCACCTCCTTTAGAGCCCCGTCGTCCACCACCACGCTCAACAGGGCCTCCTTCCAGTTCTGATGATGATGATGTGTCTATTGATGGGAACAATGTGAGTCTTGCACACTGTTAAAACGACATTTGGGGGTGGTATTTTTGTTTGTAGAATTGTCTTTTGTTGAAACTTTTGTTTTAGATATATTTATTACAAGGTTGGGGAGGGGAATTAGATAGTTCCCTGTGGCACTATTGTTTCGTTTATGTTTTAATGTCAGTGTGCCATTACTGATGTGTTGCATTTGTGTTCTGTCCAGACCCACCATGACATCAGTGTGGTTCGTATGACCTCAGTTCCTGCAGCACCTGAGCGTGATATGGAACCTGAGCTGAAATACCTTGACCTTGCCCTTGAACATCCTGAGCCTCGCCGTGTGCAAGCGCCTCCCCATGTGCATGGCTCACAGACTGAATATCGGGAAATAGACTTTGTCAAAACCAAAGCCCTTGAAGATGTCAAAAAAGTCGTTAGGAGTGCCCCAAGAAAGTAGATTTCATAACTCAGTAACTCTGGATCTGTGCACGGATAGGCTTCGTAATAAAGTCCTGCTTTCTGAAACTAGACTTTGTTTATATAACTCTACATCAGTGTGCAGATAGGCTTTGCCACAAAGTCCTGCTTTCAGCACTGCACACTGATATGCTTTGCCAAAAGGTTTTCTGAACCATACATTGTCAGCTTTGTTTATGTGAAGGCCCATGGCTTCTGCAGTATCTGCCTCCTGTGTCAAAACTTTAGTGCACAGTGATGTTTTCTGGGGCAAATACATTGTCTTCTCGACTGGTCTCTGCATCTGTCTCATTTCACTTGGCATCTCCACCATACATATTGCTGAAATTTTCTCCTGTCCGTATCTCTAAATATTATCTCCACCATCTTTAACCTCACGATCTTTAGAGGTCACAGTGTACCTCCTGACACTGATACCATATTTGGAATTTAAGGAACTGTCAGGAACTACCTGCAACAACTCTTGCAATGATTTGAGAAGAAGTGAGGCAGTGAGTTGTTCTGTGAGATGGGCGCCTACATTTTTCACATTTAATATTTTAGTGTGACAAGGGTGTTTTGAACATTACCTATTCTGAACAGTATGCAAAACACCATGCTTTGTTATAGTTATAAAGAGAAGGAGGGTAGAGATTTTATTTCCTTAAGAATTTACTTTGTTTAAAAGCTGGTATGTTTCAAAAGAGAGATGGGAAGGATTGAAAAAAAAAAATCAGAAAATAGATTGCAGAATAATGTAACAGAGTTTGCAGTGTATTTTATAGAGTAGCAAATTAGGAAACTTAATCTTTTTACTAGAAGTAATTTTATGATTTTCAAAAGTCCAAAAAGCTGTATAAATATTGGATCACTGCACGTGTTGCATCATTTTATTTTCACGATAACAGTAGAGGATTTAAGTTATATTACAATATATTACCATATATTTTAAACAAAGATTGAATGAACTGGCTTTGTTATGTAATATTTAAGCATGGTTGCTCATATTAACATTATAGTATTATGGAAATATTTGGCATGATGTGATAACTGATTATAAATTTGTTTATAGTACTTAATTTAGTACAACTCTTCTTCCTATTGCACTAATGAGTATGGTTGTGTGTGTGTGTGTGTGTGCACATCCATTTGTGCATGTGTGTGTGTTTGTGCTGCATGTGTGCATGCATTTGCACATGTGCATATGGGTGTAAATAACCTTCCAGTTCTACAGAAGATAAATGACCTTTATCTCAGACTGAGTGGAATCATGACAAATTTTCATACATTGAACTTGACAGCCTGCAGACCACACAGTATGCATGAGAAAATCAAACCCTAGGAACATTCATAATACATCTTCACTAATTTAGTTTGAGCCTGTGGCAGCCCAAGCAAGACTGGAAGAGCCTATGGAAGGAAACGGTATTTGATGAGTAAGTTCTTCATGATGGGGCAGGATCCTGCATAGCTTTGTGGTAGAGCTTCAGAGGCTTGAAGGTTGTAGATCTGCATCCAGATTTAGCCAAGGATTTTATCCTGGAGTTGAACATCGGATGGACTCGTCAAAGCCCATCCCCCAAACACTAAACTGACTGGATTGCACTCTGGACTGGCCATTTTGGTAGTGATTTGAATGCATATTGGGTGTTGAATGTATAGATTACAACCTCATCCCCCAGTTATGCCTCCTCCCATCCACCCCAAAAGTTTGAAATCACTAAAAGGTTGAGGGACTTGCCCTCTGAAATAACCCACCAACCAGATTAGATTTTCATGGTATTTGAAAATAATTGGATATTACATGAGCGTTGAAACCAAAAGGACATACACTTTTGCACTCATGGTTGCCAATGCTGTATTTTTGCACACACGCACTTGCATGCACACACTGTCCAGGATTATACAAGCCATTTCTAATCTGATAAAACTAAATTGTCTTCCTCTGATAAGAGAAAATGTGCTACATTACACAACCTTAAAAGGGTCAACCATGCTGCTTGTTCCTGGCTTATATTTGTACAGAAAACCTGCATTTTCTATATTTTACCTTTACAATGTGTAGACACTGTAAATGTAGGTGTGCTAAAATAACAGTATCAAAAGCTTGCATTAATCCTATGTCTAATGACATTGGTAACTTGTGTTAAAATGACCTGTGTACAAGTATTACTAAACAAGTTGTCCAACCTTGAACTCTTTTTGGATACCCTCCACATTTAGAAACGGGTTCCACAATGAAAGAATGTTATATAAGAAGAATGATGGACAGATTTGAAGGCATTATGCCCCGCCCCTTCCTTTTTTTCTTAATCATGTGCTTTTGGAAGGGGGGCAAAGTACATCTTTTATTCTTTTTCATAAAAATTAGCTTCTAATCATAAGGTAATGCAAGCAGATATTATGTACCTTATAAATCAGCATATCCTGTAAAAGCATGATAGCGTTGAAAGCATTTGTTACAAACATGTTTGGTTTCTGTGGGCAGGGGAAGAGGTACCATTCGGTTGTGTTGGGAGTGGTGCTTAGTTCTTCATGCAGATATTTATACTGGCATTTAATCTATAATATGTTAATTTAGGCAGAAACCCTAATAAATTTTGAAATGCGTTCAGAAGGAATTTTTTAACACCATCATCAATGCATTTAACACAAAATTTGAGTGTATTGAGTCAATATATTTGTAGAGTGTTCTTATTTACAATTTTTTTTTAGCAATAAAGATGTTTTCGAAACAGCATTGGAGATGTATATCAATTTGTTGGTGAACTTCAAACAGACACCTGAACTGTACACCATTTGGGATACTTACACCAATGTTTTCTGTATGGCAAAGTTTTACAACTGTATACTAAAATCCATTTTGTTGTTGTTGAAAAATTTTATCAATAAATTAAACGAATATATGGTTACTAGGCTCAGACTGCAAAAATATCGGTGTAGAGGGGCTTCACACTACCATTTGGTATGTCTGAAAAATGATTTCGTGATGAAAATCAGTTGGAAAATATACAACCTTTAATTGGTTTTATAATGAAACTAACCAGGGGACCCGGCAGTGCCCAGGTTTTATTACCCCGCCCACCCCTACCCCTTCTGTAACCCCTACCCCTTTACTACCCCCGCCCACTTTGTAACCCCTACCCTTTTCCCGGTGTCTTCTGTTGTCGATTGAGGCAAGGGGAAGTACTCTTTGTACAAAAGGGAAAAGACTGTGGGGATCTCCCCTGCATGGTGATCGCTGTGTACATGATTATATTTATGATGTCATTTTTGTTTAGGACTAGATGCAGGGTCGAAATATGACCCATAACCATCTACGGGTGAAAAGTAACCCGTGTGCCAAATTTGATCTGGATCGGTTCAGGCATGCGGATTAGTATAACAAACACACACAAACCTTCGGCTCTATATATTAGATGTTAGGAGAGTTGAAAAATCACTCTTGAAATACAAAAGGTGTTATTTTTGGCAAGGGTTTTTTTTTTATCTCTGGTTCCCCCACCAGGGCACTGCCCCTGGACCCCAGCCAGTAAGCAGTAGTCACGTGCTGCAATTCTGGAGGGTGTTGAAGCAGCAGCACACTTCATGTATACATATTTGTGTTGTTGCCATGTGGATTTTTTTTTTGGGAGGGGGAGGGGAGTGAGGTGGGAGTAGTATTATAAAAAGTAATTTAATTCTGATGTTACATTTTAACGAAAAATCTTTATTCTGTCTCGATTCATTTATTCGTGGCTGTTTGCCAATACCACTGCTGTTTTTTATTTAACAGTATGATTTTTTATAAACACATTAGATCTTCTATGCTTGACATTTTGTTTACTTTAAATGAGCATTGAGAGGGGGGTGGAAAGAGAGAGCTTTTGCTGGACATGAAATGCCACGTGAAGCAAGATTTAATTAAGAAGACGGATCTGCTTGCAAATACTCAAACGTGTGCTAAAAACTTCATGACTTTTTATGTGCTTTTAAAGGCATTAAAATATTTTGGAAAATCTTCAACGAAGTGTGCCAAAGAGCGCATGCCAGAATTACACCAGATTTTTGAGTTATACAACAATGACTTGATTTTTATTATGTGAATGCTTAAAAAGCCTTCTATTGTTTTTGTTATTGAAAAGAGAATGCAGCTGTTGTAAGACATGCAAATGATGCTTACTAGTTCAAAATCATTAGCTTATACTACAAATGGCATGTGGAAACAAGATTCCATGGTTTCAAGTTTTGTAGTACTTTGAAGTTTCTGCTAATCTAACCATTACATTTTACTGTTAGTACCCTTGCCTGTGCATGCCCCAGTGTGCATGTGTGTGTGTATCTGCATGTGCTAAATATGTTATACCGCACTAATAGTGATATGGGGAATGGGGAGCATTGTTAGTTACACTACAGGAAAGAATAGGGAGTAATTCTGAGTGATCATTTCACCATTTTATGCGTTGTATAGTGTATTTGTGGAAGATGCTGTGTGGTATATCTTTTGATCTGTTTTGAACTGTGTCTCATTCAGTTAACTGTGCCCTGGATCTGTTGGTAAGAGGATTGGTGCTTGTAGTCACTTGCTTGTTGGGAAAACACGTTCTTGTGGATTTCATTGTCAGTCACATGACAGTGTGCTCATGCTTCATATTTCAGTCATGTCGGCTGTCATTCATATGGCATTTGGATTGATCTGCATGTGAACAGGATATTTTCATCATGCCTTAAATGGATTCTTAAAAAACACCATAGAGACCTTTAACCTAAAGTGAACAGGAAAAAGAAAGCAACCTGGTGAGTTGTTTTCAAAATAAAAATACTCCATTTGTTTTGCACACAAGCATATAAGCCAAAGTATGGGATGTCGCCCCATAGCAATTAAAAGGGCCAATTTTTTGCCTGTGGATCAATATGCATGCAGAGGAACATTGCAAGGTGTCGAGGTATGGGGGGGGGAGGAGGGAGAGCACCCTGAAAGCATTTTGCTTTAATGTTCAGAAGGGTTTTTTGGGGGGTGGGTGGGGGTGTAATATGTAAACTTGTTAAGTGATACATTTTTAATTTCTTGGATTATTTTTTTAGATCAGAAGCTGTCTCGGTGGTTCTAATTGCATAACGATAATATAAGGGGTAGGGGGAAGAGCACCATATTCTCTGTCTTGTATCCAAATTCACCTTAGTTTGTAGCACGTGCAGAAAGCAGCTGTCAGGCTGTGTATACTATTGCTTTATCCCCCCCCCCCACCTGCCTCTCCCAACATTGCTTCACAGACTTCTTGATCTCTACACCAGTTTGTAAATGTAATTGTTTCATTGTTGCTACTACATGCATAGTGCGCAAGTGTGGTGCATGCTTCATGCCTTAATTTAAAACTGCATCAAGAATATTATTAAAGGAAATCTTCAAGATTTTGTTGTACAGTAATATATAAATTTAAACATTGTAGTGCTTAAGCCGTACATAGGTTACACTGCATACAAGTGTACACTTGTTGGCCAAGTCAGTGCATCTATGTTGTGTACTCTGCTAGGGCTTCTGTAAAGCACTTTTATATATGAGCTGTAAAGATCCTGTTTTTGTCTTAGTGTTAAAGAATTACACATTTTCATTTGTTTTTACCAAAACTAGGCAACATTGGAGTAGTGTGTGTGCATGCCTATCGTTAATGCATACACTCAATAAGGAATGTAATAATGTTTTTATATGTATGCTTACATCTGTAGTGCCATTAACAAACCATAAAAATTCTCACTGTCATTACGTATGTCAGAGCGTGTCAGAACTCTTGTGGTTCTGAATTTCAGGATGCTGTATGGGCTGCTTGGTGAGACCAACATTGTTGGACTCCTGTACGACTGTAAAAGGTGTGGCATGGAGATTATGGGCTGCTTGGTGAGACCAACATTGTTGGACTCCTGTACGACTGTAAAACGTGTGGCATGGAGATTATGGGCTGCTTGGTGAGGCCAACATTGTTGGACTCCTGTACGACTGTAAAAGGTGTGGCATGGAGATTATGGGCTGCTTGGTGAGACCAACATTGTTGGACCCCTGTACGACTGTAAAAGGTGTGGCATGGAGATTATGGGCTGCTTGGTGAGACCAACATTGTTGGACTCCTGTACGACTGTAAAACGTGTGGCATGGAGATTATGGGCTGCTTGGTGAGGCCAACATTGTTGGACTCCTGTACGACTGTAAAAGGTGTGGCATGGAGATTATGGGGTGACATTGTAAGCTACTTGTAGGGCACGCTTTACAGCCAAGCATGCAGGAATCCCAATTCTTGTAAGGATATGAGGAAAGTTCACTCATCTGCCCCATGCCGACAGACCTCGTGTGTCATGACTGGTTGTGTGTTGACCAGAAAATTTCTGTCTCGTAAATTTGGCATACTTCCATCTCCACTCAGTTATAGGGATTGAAAAGAATTTAGCTACGTCAACTACATTTATTACTACCTTTTATTGCATTTTAAAAATTCCTATTATAAAAAATCTACTGGACTTGTGGGCACTGAATTGTTGCATTGATACTGTCCGCTGACTAAAATCAATGATTCACTACAAAGACTTACATTTTTTCTCGTGACTATTTGTTGAACTTTCATTTTTTGAGCAAAGTTCCTCAGCTATTAGGATCTCTTGCCCTTTTCTGAAATTTCTGTTTTGATTCATTTACCTTGGTATTCTGAATTTTTTCATAAGCTTTTCTGTTGGTTCCTTTAAGCAGACCTAATACATGTACTTTTTTCATTTAAGAAAACCTGTTAAGCAGTGTCAGTCATTAAAAAATTTTGCAAAATTTTGGTAATCTGCTGGTTATATTTGGATTTGCAGACTTGTAGTGGAATGAAATGTAAACTAATTAAAATGTTCAACTCCTGTAATAATGTAAAGGTATGAAATGTATACATGACATCGCTTATGAAAGACAGTAGAAACATTAGCATTTGTCGGCAGAAATTCCCCATTGTGCTTACATAGGTGTACACATTAAATACCATTACGTGCACTTTATGGCATACTCTATTACTTCTGTTAATTTCTGAATGCATACTTCCACAACACTGCTTCAGATGAATCAGGGAATTCCTGGTAAAACAGGTGGGAAATATTGGTTTTTGAAATGTTACTTTTAATGTTTTTGACTGATTACTTTTGAAAGCAACCATGTGTATATGGAAAGGCACACTTCAGAGTGTTTCAGAAGCATTTGTACCTCCTGTTTATCTGAAAGTGAAAGTGCCCTCTAAGTTTGGAAACAAATTCTTGCACAGTGCATGTCAGGGTTATCCCAGCATTCACGATTCCCTTTCCTGACATGTCTTTATTTAGGAGAAAGGCTGTTTACCTGATTGTTTACTGCACGAACATGTAAATATGTACAGGATCTGAACTGTTAAGGCAGTAGTCATCAACAATAAAAACTGTGGTCAGTTTTGTTTTTCCAGTCTTGAGTATTGGGAGGTTTCTGCCATAATCCAGTGCAAGATACCAATGGATCATAAAAAAAAACATTTGTATGGCTGCCTAGTGTTGTGGATTGTTGGCAACCACCCTGATGCATAACATCATAACAACAATCACCCACTTGCTGGTCCACAATAATCCACAATCTTACAATAGTGATAAGTTTATGACTCGTGCTGTACCTCACCAGCTTCAAGCACTGATTGCATTGTTCAGTATTATCCCCCATGACTAATGTTAACAGTTAAAGAGATGCAACATCTAAATTTCCGGCCTTTTGGGGTTGTTTAAAGGTGCAGACAGTCTTGTTTATAAACATGCGAAAAACTGGCACAGCTGGCTTGTATAGGCAGCACTGTATATACTGCTCATACTGTACATGAATGCATGTAAATAAAGTGTCATCGGCACTTAAATCACTGTTAATAACAGTGGTATGGGCCGAATGGCAGATACAAACATATGCAACCAAGTGCTGTGTGGATGTGCCATTGACTATGGGAGGCAGTGACATGGCCTCACCACTATCATGATCATCTATGCCACTATGACTATCATGTCACTATGTACCACAAACACGACAGGAAGGAAGAACATGAAAGTTTTTTTTTTTAAATGGTATCAAGTGGACCAGCAAGACCAGTCTTGGAAGTGAAAATCTGCGGTACGGCTTCCTAGCAACCACCATGCACTATAAGCCAACAGATCCACAAGAACACCTAAATTTTCCCTTGTCTCACCCACCCTCCACAGCATACCTTACTCGTACTTCCTCAGACTCTGCAGATTACAGTCTGATATAAGATTTTCACGAACAATCTGACAAAATGGTGAACTTCTTGGCTGGCAATTACCTTCCAGATCTTGTGCACTCTGCTATGCAAAAAGCTCTCCCCACACCATGAAAACACTCCAACCCACCCACAACCCCAAACATACAGAAACTCGATCAACTACTGTTTTGAAGCACCACCTTCACACCCTGCCTGGATGTAAATATCCACATTTCCAACAGGCACATACTATCCAGATGTAAACCCCACCTCTTCCCTAAGCCACCTCTCTTAGCATCTGTAAGGATAAGGACCTACAAGATCTACTGGTACAGTCCAAACTAAAAACGTCCACCCCCTTCCCTCTCACCCACTGGCTCCATCCCATGCAATC
>SMGT01011391.1:327710-389248 GCA_004794575.1 Lanistes nyassanus
CCCCCCCCCGCCATACTTGCCTTTAACATCACCACAAAACTTCACACACCCAAAACCATTTTCAATATTAAGCGCCACTTCACCTGCACAAACAAAAACATGCTATACTTTATCAAATCCGCCATCTACCCCACTGTTCTCTACATTGGTGAGACAGAACACACTAAACAGCCGCTTCAAAGAACAGCCGCACATTTCAGCCCCCACCCCACCCCCAGGTGATGGCTATATCAACGAAGTTTGGTGTACTGTGACGTCACGACTTCAGCAGTAGCGACTTGTTTACAATAGAAACAATTGAGTTGGTACCTACACTTTAACCCCAACCCTACCCAACACACCCCTACATCTCCCCTACCCCCAGGCTGAACAATGTCAATAGCTTTAACAGCTCGAACTTCTGCGTTGCTTTATGTGTCAACATTTAAGTGTAAGTTAAGAGTATTTCTGTATTTTATTACTTACCTTAATTGGAATGAGATTGCCTTCGTTGCTGACTTAATTGATACTAAACAATAATAAAATAAAATTTTCCTGCATAAGCCAAACTAATCACCCTTCCTCCGTTCGAATGGTAAGCCTTACAAGAGCATCTGGATGGGTGCTACTCAAAATTTGCCAAAATCCAGAACGTTGGATGGGTCCAGCGGGGATCCTGGAGGGGGGGGGGTACAGCCGGGGCGGGTGTGAAAACTGATCGGATTGGACACCGGCTGGCCGTCGCGAAGCTCGTCCCGCCAGACAAACGTAGGTTCTCAAATTTTTCAAAACCCGGCAGTGTCGGCAAAATCAATTATCAAATACTGGCAATCCGGCTCCTAGCTGCCAGAGTAGCACCCATGCATCTGTATACGTGTTTTGCAAAACCCATATCAGTTCTCGCCTTTTTCCAAAGATCAGTCTGAACGTCAATAGACTCAATAATTAGTAGACTCGTGACACTATGACATAAACATCTAAAGAATGAAATCATAGGCTTTCTTCGATGTCGAGGTCAAATTTCAAGTACTAGAAATCAGTGGGTCTCTCAGAACAAATTCTTGTAGAAAATGTACGTGTTTAAGGAAATTTACAAACTGCATGATATGTCGATTTTATACGAATTGTGACTTTCGAGCCACAGTTTATTACGATTTTTAAAATAAAAAAGGGTTGACAGTGGCCGACTCCTCAGAAACTTACGTCAACACTTTTGGCAACAATTTTCTATACCAGACATTTATACAAGTGCAGGTACATTGAACTCAAGCGGGGTAGAAGGAACTTATAAGATGACACCCGTCCTGGGCGGCACGTAAATTATTTAGTGCCCCCCCCCTCCCGCACACACACACACACCAAGAGAACATCACTGCTATAGAGAAAAAGGATTACGTCCAGAAGATCACTCTCACAGACTAAAGAAGCCATTATCATTGGAAAAGCACCAGCAGACACCATCTGGCACCATTAACATCGATCTTGGCATGCACAAGTGCGTTTTGAATGAGAAACAGAAGAGGGGTAGGGTTGAAATGCCGGACAAATGCTATTTTAGCAGTAGATGGTCAAAGTGAACTGGGCTGATGTTCACTGGAGACAAAACCTGGGTGTACCAGTTCGATCCAGAAACGAAGCAGCAGAGCTCTGTATGATTGAGCTTAGTGTTTCGATCCAGGCTTCCCTCGATCAGGTGAGGGGGCACCGCCCAAACTCAGAAAAACAAGAAATACCGGAGAGAAAAAAATGATGGCCTCTTTCTTTGCCAAATCAGGCCATGTCTGATCGTCACGGTTCCTCTTGAGGAAAAGACGCACAGTCACATCTGACTTATGTCCGTCGCTGCTTGTCCAAAAAAGTCTTCGAGGCTTGGTGCTGACTCCATCAGCTCTTGGTAGACTGATGCTGCATCATGACAGCTCCGGCCCGCACTGCCCTTGCAACAAAAGACTTTCTGGCAGAGGAGGGAGTATAGCTGCTATCCCATCCATCGTATTCTCCAGACATCCCCCCACCCTGCGACTTTCGCCTGTTCCCGCATGCCAAGAAGCACCTGACCTACGTAGAACATGGTTTGAGAGTTCTGAAGATGCTGTCCCAGCCTTCAAGGGGGCTGAAAAACGCCACACAGCTGACGCTCATGGGGGGTTCTTCAAGAAACTGCCATGATTGGATTGTCTTTTAGTTTTCTGGATGCTACGGACTTCCATACTAGCCCTCGTATCAGGATAATTGAAAGCAATGCTTGCCGCATGCTGAAGAGAGTAGTATCTAATAAGTTCTCCCGTAGTGACACAAAAATCCTATGCTCCCTCGTGGGGAGCGGTTCGCAGACGTGTCGGTGCTAGTGGGGGTGTTGTGTTGACACACTGTAGAGTGAGCATAAAAGACAGGTAGGTTGTCATTGTATTACTATCTTGTAATATTCAGAAGCAATAAAATTTAAACGGTTTTCCTCTTTAAGACCCCGTTCATTAACTGTCACAACGAAAATGAGTTAATGAAGACGTCCGAGTGACACGAACTAGAGACGAACTCCCCGCGAAGTAAATACACGCATTCCATGCAGTCACTTTTACGAGTTTTACGTGTTTTAGTCGGAGAGGTCTACAAATTAGCAAGGCCGATGATATGTATAAATATTCAAATTAGATCTGGTATTTCTTCCTGGATGTTAACATTCTAACCTTGAATTTTGCTGATATCAGAACTGTGAGATCAGTGAATGAGTGAATGGGGGTGGGGGAGTGGAGGTGCTACTCTAGCACAGTAGAGTAACAGCCCTCTTGATGAATTGGTGGGAGGGGCACGATGTGTTAAAATCTTGCTCATGCGTCAAATTGTAATATGTACTTATTATGGACAATACTAGATATATTCAAAATAAAAGGATTCCACTCTAGCAGTGGCAGTAAGATTCACTGACAGATTTGCCATGCTTGTGCATGTGCCTCAGTGCCTGTGTACCAGTTGTGAGGGATAATGAAATTAAGAAACATAATGTTTTAATGCAGATGCACATGTTATTCATCACTTTTTACTTACTAGTATATTTTATATACCTCTTTAGTGTTGCATCAGTGCACACACAGATGAGGCACAAAAAAAGTCAGTAAATAGTGACATGAAAACAACCCTTCACCAGTTCACATCTTCACCACCGCTATGACTCTCATGTAAAAGAAAGAAACGTTTGAGAGAATATTTATAATACATAGTTCATCCTAACTGCCAGCAGCAATGTCAGTAAACAAGAGAAGACACCACATCTCTTATGATACTTTTCCACCCATCTGTGACTGAATGACGATCTGTTTCCCAACCTGTTGGTCAGTGGTGCGTTCATCTCTCGCTCTGTGTGTGTTCGTTGTTTTCACTAGGGTGTCTGTGTCCATCGTCCGCGCGAAGTGTGCATGAAATGTGTTCTCGCGCGTTAAAAATCCACATTTTATTTATTTATTTATTATTTATTGTAATGTAGTTAAAAGACCAGTAATGCGCACCTTACACTTACAGATATCACCACGGCACTGATCGACCTCTGAGAGGGTCACGGAAACAGCATGAAGCGTAACTCCATAACGCTGCTGAAGTACCTCGCTGGAGCTGCTGTGCTGCTGATTCTGGGTCCATTCATCCTCAAACAGATGTTTGGCAGCACTACAAATGCAGTGGAACGCTTTGTGCAGGCAGACAAGGAATCAGTGAAGGGAAACAATGAGAACGTAAGTACATGTACATATTTTTCCTCCCTCTCCACCTCCTTCTTCCCAAAATGCTTTGTTATATGTTACTGTTACTATGCAGTTTTAAAAAACATCCTACCTAAAACTAAAATGCCTGCATATCATTTGACTCTTTGAAGATGTTCTGGCATTGTCATCTGAAAGAGAATATTTTCACTCCTTTTAAGAAAGAATTTACATTTTTCACACATTATAGTTTATACAGGAGAAAAAGAACCTGGACTGTGATAATGATTGACACCTTTTTTTCTTTATGGCCATCTCAAAGATATTGATTTCTGTGTACATACAAATATATTTACTAGATTAAAACTTCCCTATTAAGACTTTTGAAAATGCACCAGAATATCAGGTCTTAACTGAGAGGGGTCTTATTAAAAAGTAAATTTAGTGTAACCCAGCAGGAGTTAATGAAGAAAAATTTTTGTTTTTATCTAGGGATGAGGGAAGGGTTGTAATAGGGAAGGTGTTAACAGCGAGGTTTTACTGTAATTTAAAAAATTTTTGTTTAGTTAATGAGTTTGCATAGTTGAATACTGGAAAGCTTGTGTAAAGTTGGGCTTGGCATGCAGTCATTTGGAAATAAAGATATTCATTGGGGTTTTCTCATCAACAGCTAAGGCTATGTGAGTATATTACAGCAAGCATCTTTCCATGTAAATAGATGTCAGATCTAAAGGAAACATACTTGACAGGTGATGAAATCTAAACCATTAACTCATTCACTATTCTTACTACTGATGGCAAATACTCCATTATTGCACCATCAACAACATCAGATTGTTTCAGAGGGAAAATGGGATTAATCTTGTGATGAGTTACTGTGAACAGTTAGCTTCCACCTTGGCTCATTGTGCCATATAATCACAATATTATATGAGATGGATTTTTTTATCATCATTTTATCCCATACTATGTAAAATGATAAATTAAAAGGGAGGTAATTTACTAAAGCAGATTGTATTTATGGCAGCTGGTTGCAGCAGTAGTGGCAAGAGATGGAGATGAGGATACTGGTAAAATAGACTGGCATGATTACAAGGCTATAGAAATGGAAAAACTCAGACAAGGTAAGCTGCTTATTGGGTAGGTTCTTTTCTAGAATTTTGTGGCTGGAGAGGGGAGAGGGTAATCAAGAGTGGGGAAAAACAAAAAGAGGCTGCTCGTGTTTTATCCATCCATTCATATGTATAAATGCATGAGCACATGCATGCATGTTTGGCAGTATATGATACAGTTAACAATTGTGATGGGAAAAGAAATTCTTGAACTAGGCTGAAGCAAGACTGTCAAGCCGAGTAACATTTTTCTCCCTTTGATTCATCAAGTCTCTTTGTGTTTTGTTTTGTGTTTCCTTTCTATCCTTCTTGTCCTGATGAAGTGGTAATACCTGAAACATTCACTATGTCTGTTTTTGTCCCAACTTGATGCAGATAATCTGTTGTTGTTACACATGAAAAGCTCTCAAAAACAAACACAAAGAAGCTTTACAGCAATTTTTATGACTGGAAGTGCTGATTTCATGCATCCTTACCCTAGGATCCTATTTTGCAATTAAAGTTTCGTTTTTCACCTTGTAGATTTATTTATCCCTTCCAGCAGAAGAAATCCAAGTTAGCATTAGTAAATAACATCCTTCAAAAGTGTTTTTTTTAAAAATTGTTTGGTTCCTGGATCCCATTACAAAAGACTTCCATCTAAAAGTGTCAGCACTTGCAGGTCCAGGAGAACAAGGTGGTGCGTACATACTGTCACCTGAGGAGGAGAAGCAAAAGGATGCACTTTACAGAGTGAACGGTTTCAATGCATTTGCCAGTGACAAGATTTCGCTGTTAAGATCGCTTAGTGACATCCGACATCCAGAGTAAGACTTTGTTGTTGGATTTTTTTAGTAATGTGTTTATAATATCCATCTGTTTCTTTCACAAATACTGGATGCTTATGCAGAGGATACACTATGCAGAGAACAAATAGATCAGAGCATACTTGAATTGCTCATCTGTTTTTATCTATCATCTTTCTTTAAAGCTGCGTGACTGTCTACTTAGAAATAAGTAGAAAAGGGGATAGCACATTTGTTTACATGTATATCCACATAGGGGAAAATATTTCCTTATTTTGGCAGAAATCTTTCTTTTTGAGAGTTTTGTATATCTTGGTGGTAGAACAAAATATCAAACACTGTGCACAGCTGCAAGAAGAAAAAGTACCTGAAGGATCTGCCCACAGCCAGCATCATCATCCCTTTCCACAACGAGCATCTTTCCACATTGCTTCGCTCAGTCCATAGTGTGCTGAATCGAGCACCCAGACACCTGGTACATGAGGTCATTCTTGCAGATGATTTTAGCAGTAAAGGTAATTCTTTTTTCATTGTTAATGGAACTTTATCTTCAAGACAGTGCAGGACAAATAGATTCAGAGCGTATTTGATTTGCATTGGGGATCTGCATTTTTAACCCACAACTCTGTTTTTCTTCATAGTTTTTTTATGGAGGCAGAAAGTGCTTTGTTTTTAGGAGACTTGTCTGGGAGTTTTTCATTTCTTTACTGGTTTACAAATGATACACTTAATGGGTCTTAATTTCCAACAGTTGTATGTGTTTTGCTGGGAAGATCCTGACAAGTGTTTGGTATACAACAAACATAAGTTATGAATACTCGTTAATGCATTTTGGTTTTGATCTAGTATGGATTACTCTACATGTTTTGATATACCCACTAAAAAGTGTTGATAAGTGAAGTCATTGGCATCCATTTGCTTGTTTCTAGACATCGATAAAAAGCCACTGGATGATTATATCAAGGAACACTTCACGAACGTCAAGGTTGTGCGTGCTTCTCAACGAGAAGGGCTAATCAGAACACGACTCTTAGGGGCCAAGGCAGCCACTGGAGATGTCTTGATTTTTCTGGACTCTCACATTGAGGCAAACATCAATTACCTCCCTCCTTTGTTAGGTGAGAGTACTTAGGTTATAAATGTGCCTACATGTGTGAATATGCACACATACACAAGGAATCCACCTCAGTGTCTCAGAAGGTACAGTTCCTCCACTCTTTCAGACGCATGAGCACAGGAGCCTGTAAAACTGTGACTCATCTAGTAAAAACTAGATCACAAAAATAGTGCTTACTTTAATCGCATCATTGCCCATTAGGCATTTGTAGAGAACATGTATTACTCCAAAATGTTGGTGTAAATAAAAAAAGACCTGGGTGAATTTTTGTTAAGGATTTATCCAGTTTCTGGAGCTCATCCTGACCCTTCCTGAACTAGCATACTTATTCTTGTTATATTATTATTAATATTATCATCCATTGACACAATGTTTATATTTGTGTGGCTTTGAAAATTTTAGGCTTTTCATTACTCCTACGTCTTTTTTAGCTTTTTATTTCATTTGCAGAACCCATTGCTCTGGACTACAGAACAGTAGTCTGTCCATTCATTGATGTCGTTGACTTTGAGAATTTTGCATACCGAGCACAGGACGAAGGGGCCAGAGGCGCATTTGACTGGGAATTCTTTTACAAGCGTCTACCGCTCTTGGAAGAGGCTAAAAAGCATCCAGCTGAACCATTTGAGTGAGTAGAAGGTTATTCCTGCTAAACTGGGCTTGGAGACAGACTTCATTGCTGGAGTAAATTAGTAGACAATAATTCTTGATATTTCTTGTCACAATACTGTGCCATGACCCAAAGTGCTATATTCTCAATTATTGATCCCTAAACGCACCTCCAAAAAAAATAACCCACCAGGGTAACCCTGGTAAGACCCCACCACGCATGCCCACACCACATGCCACCAGTGCGCACAGCTCACCGACTAGGTCAAGCGGACTTTCTCTTGCCTTGTTGTGCTGGCCGGATGTGCTTTTCAACTGTCGGTCTCCATGTCCCTGCCTTCACACAATGTGGCTTTTGCCTGGCAGTCACTACGCCCTTTCTACTCTACACTACGTCACAAAGGAAAGTGAGCTTTGTGTTCTCTCCTTGTTGCTCTGTCTTTACATAACGCTGTTTCATTAGACAGTTTTTTGACTAGTATTTTTCGTCTTAGCCGGCTGACAGTAACTACACAAGGGGTATACACATCACTGGGTTTCTTCCCGGCGTGTTTACATGTACTCACGCTTGCATTGTCTGCTTTGTGCGGGTCTGTGACTCAAAGTACGTCATCACTCCCCGACTTTTGTGCTAGGTGTTTTGCTTGTTCACTTCGCCATAAAACTTTTACAGGAATTTTTCTCCGTGTAATCATGTTTTGCTTTGTTTGTTGCGGGTCCTTGGCTTAGTGCTATCGTCACTCCCCAACTTTTGTGCTAAGCATTTTGTTTGTTTCACCTAGTGATGCAACATGGGTTTATCTCTTTCCACGCTTTGTTTTATTGATTGGCTGGACTGTGACTTAGTGTTTTTGTCACTCTCCGGTTCTGTTGTGCTAGGTGTTTTGTTTTTCACTTAGCTACTTAGCCTGGATCCCCCCCTGCTTCCGGCTTGGACAGGATTACTTCGCCATCTTCCAGGTCCATGGTAGCCTTCCCTGTGCTGCTACAGGAGCTTTCGGTCCCTCTTCACTTGCGTCCGTCTCTCCGATTTTCGGCCATTCAGTGTCTGCACTGTTGTCGAGACATTCTGCGGTTTCCGCCTCTTCTGGAGACTTGACGTCCATGTTAGCCGACCTGTCGTCACGGTTCACCCGCTGTCCTTGTTCGAAGAGTGGGAAGACTATTGCGGTGGCTACAGCGAATGCTGTCGTTGGTCGAATGATGGTGTTGTTTCACTGTCTCCTCCGGGTGCTAGTCCTGCAACCCCCTAGTGGACATACATTTGTTCCAGCACCACATGCTTTGCCCCCTGTTCCAGCCATAGACCATCTTGGCCTGGCGGTCTTCAAGCTTTCCTTCGTGCCCCCTCTATCTTGAGTCAGGGTGCCCATTTTCTGCACCATGCCGCTTCTAGCACTTGGTCAGAATTGGAGGCCAACTTACCCTTCACCCTTGGGCGTTGTGTACAGTTCCGTTCACCCCATTGTGCTTCCTTCCGCACACAGGGACAGGAGACCTCTCCAACTACCTATCGTTCTTGGCAGACGGTCCTCTTCTCATTCTCAGCTGTGTGGGTGTGCAGGGAGACAGCCCTCGCCACCCTCGGCCGCTTTGTGACACAGGAAGCATGGTGCCTACTCTTCCTGCCGGTTCTGGCAGGTTCCAGGTGACTGTGCCTCCACCTTCTGGTCTCCCACCGGAAGTTTCCAAACTTCCAGGTGTGAGTCACCGGCCACCCCTTTCCATTCTGCCTGTGGTCATGAGCTTTGCTCCTTTGACATGGTGTTTTTCCAGTAAGGGTGGCATTCACCCTTTTCTCTAGTGTCGGAGAACGCATGATACGTCTCTCCTCTCTTTGAGTTCTGCATGCAGCTTCTTTCGCCAGGAGTGGTGTTTGGCCGTCTTGCCTGTGCGGCCCATGCTGCTGGGAGGAAGATGGGCGTCCGCCATGAGTGCAGTGGCCCTTGGTCTCTCTTTTTCTGGCCATCTTTATGGTCATGTTCAGAGCCCCTGTGACTGGTCCCTGACAGTCGCCCTCTTGCCCTGGTCCACGCTTCTGCCTGCTTCCACTCTGGACTTTTCAGCAGTCTGGACTGAGCTTGGGAGCGTGCAGACGTCCTACGCATCCCTCACGCTTTGCCTCTCTGAGATGCCTTTCCTGCAGTCGGGCAGACTGATAGAGAATCGAACAACGTATCTCTTGCTGTGTCTCACCTTTTTTGTGGCTTGCATCCACCACACCATCTACAAAAGGGGAGGGGCTGTCAGAGCCCTCCCATCTTTGGCCGCTGCCTGCTTAGGAGGGCCAGGCATGGACCTACTTGTTCGCTTCTTAGGTGCACAGGCTCCAAGAAGTTCTGGGGGTCACCTACTGCCGCTCAGAATATCCTTCTTTCCACCTGGATCTTTCTTGCCACTGGGAGGACAGCCTTTGGGGTGGCAACTGCTGTCGTCACCCAGCGCCTCTGGTCAGTTCCATCCTCCTAACCCTGGTAAGTTTTTGTGGTGGTATCACCCACCTCCTTTTTGTGCTAGTCAGCACTTTGGGTCATGGTACAGTATTGTGACAAGAAAATGCAAATTTCTTTTTCTAAATTTGTGTTTCTTTAACAATACTTACCATGACCCATCATAAACCCACCCTCCTCCCCACTGATGGGTTTTCTGGCTTGAGAAAGTCAGTTTGACCTAGTCAGTGAGCTGTGCACACGGGTGGCATGTGGGTCTTACCAGGGTTACCTTAGTGGGTTTAACTTTTTTTTGGAAGGTGCATTTAGGGATCACTAAATGAGAATTTAGCACTTTGGGTCATGGTAAGTATTGTTAAAAAACACAAATTTAGAAAAAGAAATTTGCTAAGGATCATTACAGTGACAAATAGCACTTGGTCAAAGTACTTGAATCTCAGAATGTTTGTTTAAGGTATGTCATTTTGTGTTTGTTGACAAAGTCTGGCCTCATGAGATTGAAGAAGTTAAACATGCAGTAAAGTGTTCTAGTTAGCTCTAAAGTAGGAAACACGTAAATGTTTGATCAGCATGCTGCAGTCTGGGTATCCCTGCAGACAGATGAGCTAAGTTAGGCACATGCTGAAGAAGCAGTATGGTTGGCTAACAATCAAATTAAAACAGGTTCAAATGCATTATCAGGATGGTGAAATTGCTCAGATTAAGTGCAATTATTATTTTTTTTTTTTTTACAAAATCTTAAAATTAAATTAGAAAACCCACCAGAAACTAGCTTTCTACTGTCATTTTCTTGCTTATCATTTGTACAGGCAACCCTAAGAGGTTTCTGCATGTGCATGCAGGAGGGTTTTTTAAACAAGATTTTTTTGTTGTTGTTTGAACAAGATGTAGCCATTGATTGGCATCCTGATTTTTTTTTCAGATAACTCAGTTGAGCCACATGATGTGAAATCTGGCTTTAACTGTTTCAAGCATAGGAAAGGTTCTAACTTATTTAAAGAGTGAAGTGTATCGCATGTGCTGTGCAGGAGCCCAGTAATGGCTGGAGGGCTTTTTGCAATAAGTCGCAAGTGGTTCTGGGAGCTTGGTGGCTATGACCCTGGCCTGGACATTTGGGGAGGCGAACAGTATGAGTTGTCCTTCAAGGTGAGGGGCAATTATTTCTTGAACTAGCCTTCACATCTAAAGGTAAGCAGACAGACATAATAGCTATTTTCTTATTTAGCATGATCACTTTCTATGTTGAATTTAGAAATCTATTCCCCATAAATTTCCAAAGGATTATTGCTGCAGTCTTGTGTCTTGCTTTTATATTTTAAGTTTTCGTTTAAGCAGCTGACAGATGTTATTTATGCATTTCCACTTGTAGTTTTCATACTGCTGACTGCTGACCACTTCCTGAGTTTTCTTGCTTTATTTATTAAATATGATTTCTTTGTAGGCTTCTTTGGCTTAACCAGAATTCTGATGTAAGAGGTTTTTATTTAGTGGAAACTCAAATTGTTTTGGATTAAGGAAACATTTCCATCTTAAGGAAAATTGTACTTAAACGTTTTTTTCAAGAACGGTTTGAAACTTTAGTGGTTTTTAATCTGCTATTGAATAGATAAGAGTGGTTTTGGGAATGTTTTTGTTATATATTTTGTTATATGCTACTTCAACAGATCTGGCAGTGTGGAGGGAAGATGGTGGATGCACCATGCTCTAGAATTGGTCACATCTACAGAAAGTTTGCTCCTTTTCCCAATCCAGGTGTGGGAGACTTTGTTGGCAGGGTGAGTGTGAATCATCAGTTATGTCAGTGTGTGTTCACTCACGTCACATCATTACCTTTGTATGCGTTGTACACCCATCTGTCAAAATATGCTATTACATGTACAGTAAAACTTCCCTATTAAGATCGTCCCTGTTACAACTCCCTCTTAGATAAGAGCACTGGGTTTTTTTTTTTCACCGACCCCTCCTGGGTAACATTAAATGTACTCTTTATTAAGACCTCTCTCAGTTAAGACCCGATTCTTGTTCATTTTCCAAAATCTTAATACGGAGATTTTACTATATCTCAGACTTGCCCAAAATTAAGTTTCATCAAAATTTCACCACCTTGCCTTTGCCTTAAGAAAAGATGAAGCACTGATCACTCCACATGAATAGGAGCCCTCATGAATGTCATCATATTTTGCACAATCTAATTTTTCCCAGCATTTTTTTTTTTTTGTTTCAACACAGAATTATCGCCGTGTAGCAGAAGTGTGGATGGATGAGTATGCAGAGTACTTGTACAAGAAGCGACCACATTACCGCAACATCGACCCTGGTGATTTGACAGAGCAGCGAGCCATACGCACAAAATTAAACTGCAAACCCTTTAAGTGGTTTATGACAGAAGTAGCTTTTGACCTGCCTAAATACTATCCCCCTGTGGAACCTCCACCGCTGGCTGAAGGAGAGGTGTGTCTGAGATGTGACCACTGTCACCATTGAGATTGGTTTTGTTTAATGTCAGGAAAGATGCCGTTTGATTTCCAGTGGCATTTTCAGCATCGAAAGTCCTGACTGCTAATTTGTTAGAAATCTGCACAGAATTTGAACATTGCTTTCACCTTAGGTGATTCTTTTGTGTACTGCATCTGTTTGTCTTCAACTTATCATCTATTAATTTAAATAGCTCAGGTAGCACATAATGCAGAATCTTTAAGTTTATGAGCCACACTCAGACAAAATCATTCTACAGTTTAAAAAGTCTGCTTATAGGAGAAGTAATCATCTCACTTCATGATCCTTATTTCAGTATGTAGGATGTGTTCAGGGTGATGGTATGTTTTGCACAGTAATAAGAGAGAGTATATGTACTGACTTTTTTCCTGCTAAAAATGTATTTTTATTTAACAGCTTCGTAACAAGGCCAGCAACCTGTGCGTGGATACCAGGTTCAAAGGTGCCAATGAGAGATTTGAGCTGCAGAAGTGTGTGAAGGATGGCAAGGGTGCAGGTGGTGAACAGGTATTGAATGAGTACCTCTTTGCCCATTTGTCTTTTCTTGTCATGTTCAAGATGTTTAACTCAATCGTGACGTAGAATCCTACCCTCGAGCATCCCCGATGGACGCGGCATTTTTAGCCTATTTTCAAAAATTAATTAAAAAATCCCCCAAAACAATACAAAAATTATTTAAACATGATATAAAACTACAATAAATAAAGAAAACTCATTTCTTACTGTGTTTCTTGGACCTTGTTCCTTAATTGGTAAAATCCTTTGATGGAAACACAACTGAAGTTGAAGAAATCAAAAAGTCCTCGCCATTACTTATACACATACTGAAACGATACTGCTCGCTCGTTTTTCTCTTCATAATCACTTGCTTAGGTCTTTTAGGCACAAATACTCTTGTCTTCATCCAATTTATCACATTAAATTTGCAAAACAATGTCATTTTCCGCTTTAGCGTGTAATTTGAAGAGTAAATCTAGCATTTCTCAAGTGACAGAACACACGTGAATACTCGCTTCAAATTACCGAAAAGCGTTCTCATTGTCGGTTTAAACACAGTATAAGGGAAGCAACTCGTAAGAAATGAATCAGCTTTCTAATGTAGGAGTTCTTTACCTTAGACGATTAGCGATTCCCCGTAAATAAATTTTCAAAGTTGCATCGTTTATTTCCCGTATTCGATAGTAAGCGTGACCTATGCTGTATCGTTTATTTCCCATACACAGCGCGAATGTGTTAAAGGGAGTCTAACCAGTGCTAAACCAATACCTGTAACGATTATGATTCTATTAGTTAAGACCTTTCCAATAGTTACAGCCGGTGTCTAAAGCCCATCTAGGGCACAAATGCGCCTTATTTGGCGACCGAATTGTGAAATGCCTGTCTACCTGGCAGAAACGTGCTGCGAGAGCCTCGATTTTGCTTTGAAGGGTTTTCCGGACTGATGACGTAGTAAAGCCAAGTTGTGGTAATCATGGGCCACATGTGCGCAGTATATGGCTGTGGCAACCACTCAGGAAGCAAATGTGGCGTTAGCGCGTAGTGTTTTCCACCCTCAGAAAGTCATTACCGAAGACTTTGGTTAAATTTTGTGAAGAGGACACATCAAGACTTTGTTCAACCCACGAAGTACCAAGGTATTTGTGGCCTTTACTTTACCAAAGACTTCTCCAAGGATCGGTATACCTGGAGGCTGAAGCTACAGGCATTGGAACACAGTGGTCATATGCACACCTATCCATGGCATTAAAAAAAGCTTTAAAATTCAGCTCTTAAAGACTATATTACTTTCCACAGTGTGTTGCTGCAAGCATATACTATGAGGTGGAATCTATCCATAACATCTAGGCAACATTTCCTATATAAGACATTATTACTACAATATTATATTACTAGGGTTATGCATATCTTATCAATTATATCTGAAATTTAAAACAAGAGAACTGGACCAAGCTAAGACATGACAAAGACAAAGACAATCTACATGTTTCGGGGCACTACCCCTTCATCAGGATGACACAAAAACGACGAAAAAAAGACAACAACAAAAACAGAAGAAAAAGACTTAGCTTCAGTAGATGTGGCGCATAGGCTGGACAGCAGGAAAATGACTAAGAGACAGTGAGTAAGCAGAGTTAAAAAGAGGGGCAGCCAATCGCCAGGTGGGTAGGAAAGGGTAGGGAAGGGTAGGGGTGGAGAGGGGGCGGGGTGGAGAGAGAGGCGTGGGTAAGGGGGTGTCAGTGTGGGAGAGAAATAAGAGAGAGAGAGAGAGAGGAGGGGTAAAGAGAAAAAGAGGAAGGTGGAGGGTCAGTGTTTGAGGTTGAGTCCAGTGGGTGCCATGGTACCGAAATGGGTAATGAAGTAGGATTCCATATTACGGTCAATGGAATCGCCCTTCATTCTCCAGATACCACAGACCCTCATGTTGTTGGCTGTGTGTGGGGGTGTGCTGAAGTGACGTGCAACTGGTGTGTTTCTGCGGTGTTTAGTGTCAGCTAGATGTTCTGTGAAGCGGGTGTTGAGTGTGCGTTCTGTCTCCCCGATGTAGAATAAAGTGGGACAGAGGGTGCATGTGATGGCGTAGATGATGTTGCTGTCGGTGCAAGTGAAGTGGCGCTTGATGACAAAAGTGGTGTTGGGTGTGTGGAGTTTTGTGTTGGTGTTCAAGTAGGGGCAAGTGTGACAACGGGGGACATTGCATGGGGTGGAGCCGCATGATGGGGGGAGGGTAGTGGTGGCTTTAAGTTTGGAATGTACTAGAAGATCTCGCAGGTTCTTATCCCTGCGAGATGCTAGGAGGGGGTTGTGTTTGAAGAGGTGGGGCTCGGATTTTGACAGTATATCTGATCAGATATATATCTGGTCAGTGACTCGATGATGAAACCAATTAATAAAGAACAAATGAGGACCGAGCGCTTAAATTATCGAAAGATAACTCCAACAAAGGTACTGGCAGCGCTCAAACATGGCCATATGCAGACGTATGTGCCCAAGGGAGCTTACTGTACCCAAACACTTAGCCCTTAGAGAGGGCCGAAAGAAAGGAACTTGGCAGATCCAAAAAGATCTGCCATCCCTGTCTTTATAACGGCACTATTCTTCACACAGCTAACCAAACCAAAAAAATACAGCAGGTACTAATGACGAATGCATTACAATAACAATGTAACGAATGTAGTTTTGTCGTAATCATGCACAGTCATGTGCTTGATGAAAACAAGTTGAAAAAATAAGCTTAAATATAAAGCTAACTGAAACATGGAAGTGGGTTGTTATCGAACACTTTTTTTTATCCATCCCTTCTTGAAGACACTCGATAGTTCTATAAAAACTTATTCGTATAAAACGTAGTGTAGCCGGGTGGTGGTTACGTAACACCCTGGCGTCCGCCCGACCAGCCCCTGAACTCCCTGTTAGTCGGCACGGCGTGGATAGCAGCATCATGCACTTTACTGGTCGTCTGTTACTCAAGAGTGGGAAACAAAGGGTATCTGTGCAGGGAAGGGCCAAGGACTCACTGTCCGAGGCCACCGTAACCCTTTGACGTAATCTAGGTGCGACCAGGCTTCCCCAGGGAAGGGTAGGGCAACTTAGAGTCCTAAGGTGGTCAGGGCCGAGGGTCAGCGGGAGGCGAGAGCGAAAGGTCAGCGACAATGTGCGGGGAGCGTGGTTAAAAAGAGGAGAACAAATGTAGAAGTTTAGTTCAGTTCAGAGTTGATTGGAGTAGTGCATTCATTCAGAGTGCGAGCTTCGAGTCAGTCGCTCGTCTTTTAGTTGCTGTGCCCTCACAGTGACGTGAGGGAAAAATAAAAGTTTACATGTAGCTGTGAGGACGTCTTGTGTTGCTGTGTCCAGAGTGGAAGGGTGATAGAGCCATTTCCACAATTAAGGAAGTAACAGGACCCGCTACCGCTCGACCCTGTTACAGTAGCAAAACAAAAAATCGAAGTACTGAAGACAGTAAAAGCATTGAATGGTTGATGAAGACGAGGCATACAGAATAAGACTTGCCAGTCTGTATTGTTCAACCAATCAGCCACACTGTCAGGTGATTCCACAGCCGAGGCCGACTGCAAATCTGACAGCGGTTCAGATTGGTAAGGCTGGACTTCGATGTGCCTAAATACTGTTTTATTTTCAATTCTTTATTGCCAGAGCTGCCAGAATCATAGTGGATATTCCTTCCCGCCTCCATTCTTTGTTATTGGTATTAAACCATCACTTCTGGAATCCCATGAGCTTGTGTTATTCCGTCGCATCACTCGGAGATCTTCCGAAAAGAGCATGTGAAGCATCCTTGACATTGATTTATAGTAGCAGGATGGCCGCTTTGTTTAGAGTGATACATTTTTAACAAAGTATAGGCAACTCGCTATTGAATAGCAAAACTTTGTACCTAGGTGGTTAGACTCCCTTTAACTTAACAAAGGTCAGAGCACAGCACCACATGCAAAAACTTCCTGTCAGGTTTTTCACATCAGAGGTATCAGGTGAAGGTCATATTGTATGATAAATTATGTGTGCATCCTGGGAAGAGCTGGAGGGATTTCTTGGTACATGATGCGGTAAATGGCTTTTGCTTGAAAGACAATGCCAGGAACAGCTGAATATCTTTTGTTGTGTTCCATTTTTTAGGTCCTAGTAAAATTTCATCTCATGGGGTGGGGGGATGTTATCTGAGGAGACCAGGAGATAGCAGCTGGGGAGCAGAAGTGACAAAAACATTAACTGGTGAGGTGGTGGTGATTGGTGGAAGGTGGGGGGGGGGGGTTTATCAGCATTTTGTCTTCGTTTGTCTGCATTAAAGGGACAAAATAAGTCTTTTGGGGCAATCTTTAAAGTTAGCGTGTTTTTAATGGAATGAAAAAGAGACACAAATGCTTGTCTGATACCTGCCCCATGGGGAAGGCAGCCAAATAATCTTTGTTAGAGGTGGATATGTCTGAACCATCGAAGCTGTCCTGTGCCTCAGTTTGTATGATTCCTTATGGATGACATTTACTTTATCTCATTTTGTTTCAGCAATTTGAGTTCTCCTGGCACAAAGACATTCGACCCAAAAAGCGTACTTTATGTTTTGATGCATCTCAATCTGTTCCCAAGACACCTGTCATTTTGTTCAGCTGTCATGGAATGCAAGGCAACCAGCGATTCAAATACAATCTGGTAAGTTGTCTTATGGTAACAGTATTAATCTTAGGATATTCAACTGTTGCAGATAGTGGCCACATCTTGTTAGCCTAAAAAGAACAGTTCACCATACCGCTTTCAGAACCAGAAAGCAGATGCATGATGCACTGCCAAGATGAATCAGCTAAATAAAGCAACACAAAATATCTGGCTCAGTCCTGCATTAAGTATTGTATCAGCACAAAGAATTCACCTAAAACATTGAATATGCTTGATAGAGCTCACACCATCAAGACAGGGCTCTTGCAGGCTAGGGCGCACCTGCCTTCTGGCAAGTTGTCTTTCTGCTTCTGGTGTGCAAGGCAATTGTATTACCTTTTAGAATATCCAGCTCATCCACATAGTGACCGTACTTTGTATTTGCTTCAACAAAAGCATAAAATAGTACATTGCTTACAAAGAGTGGGTGGCCATTTATATCTTAGGTGGAGTGAGAGAGGATGAAGTCTGCAAAAGCACATAGACTAACAAGGTGGTATTGTGCATCCTTTCTTGCATGCAATTGATTTTTGAGAAACTTACGCATTGTTCTTTTAACAGGATACTTACCAGCTATTTCATCCAGTAAGTGGCCAATGCTTGGACTGCGATGCAGACAGCCATGAAATATTTATGTTTCCCTGTAAAAAAGACCGGCCAACGCAGGTGTGGATTTTTGAGCATGTCAATGCAACTGCTGTGAGAGCAGATTATTTGTTGCCCCTTGACTAGTGCAACAGTTGGTAGAGGGCAGCACCTATAAAGTGTCATAGTTCTTGTGGAGTGCCCTTTTACCGTCTTTTATGACCTTACTATGCAAGTATAGACGGCAAAAGTTTGTTTCTCTTTTTTGTTTGGAACCATTTATGTGTGTTTTGACATGGATGACTTTATTGATAATTTTTATATGAGGGTGGTTTTCACAACACAGCTGGGCGTGTGTGAAAATGTTTTGAAAGGAACATTTCTGTTAATGCATCTATGCCTTCAAGTTTGCCTGTTATCGAGTTTTTAAACAAATATGCATTTGAGTTCACATGCATGCGCTTTGTGTGTGCAAGCATGTGGCGGATGTGGGTGGGTAAATGTAGCGTTGGCTGTGTTTGCACTGACACTTGTCCATGTATGACTAGGTGGGAAGTGTGCAGAATAAAGTTCAGTCTTTTGTCGTTTTTCTTTAAGGTGAATATGTACTTATGAATACTGGAAGGTGAAGTCATTCATGGCATTCCTTTCTTGATTAGCTTCTGATGGCTGTTTTGTTTTTTATCTGCACATGTTCACACTTGCATGCATGGACTTCAGTAAATCTGCAGTCCTTCTTGTCTTAAGTACAAAATGTGCACATGTATAAATTTAGCTACACAAGGCCACACACAGTGTGCATGTATATATTTTTGTGGGCTGCTTTGATATGCTGAAAGAGTCAAATTATGGGATTGTTCAACTTTTATGTGCACATGTCAGTAGCTAGTCACATTTGCTATACCTTCTTTTTAGATTGTTAAAACATTTGTATTTATTTTTTTAAGGCTATGAACATGTGTTTACACGTGGCTATTTTGATGAAGTAAATCTGGAAAATAGAACCCAGTGGTGTATAATAATGGGAAATAAATGTTTAAGTTTTGTAAGCTGGTAGGATATTTATATACTCTAAAACATTTTAATGGATTCACGAAAAATTTCTTGAAAATATAAATACCTGTGGGGCTTTCTGTGGTCTGTGTCCTGCGGATGCTGTTTTTATTGAATTTGGGGTTGTTTCTAATCTTTTGAATTAAATTTATTATGGCTTGTCTTTTTAGTAAGTGTGTACTTAAGGATTGTTGTTTTCAGTTCTACGGTTTCCTGGCCTATTCCTGGAAATTGTAACTCACATATATGTTCTGTTTAGCACCTTGCATAGTTTCAAAGCTGAAAGGTGAAACAGTGTCTGAATTTTAGGGCTGTTAAAGACATCATTGACAAATCACAGTTGGTTACTCAGACTAACTACATAAAAATACATTTATCATGGTTGCCAAATGATCATCAGCATGTATCAGGTATAAAATGCAAATAGAAGGCTTCTTTCTAATGTTCTGACTGTATTTTGTTTTTCATGCCAAGAGCGTAAGACAGATCAGCAGACCTGTCTTTGCATTTCCTAGAGATGGACGAAAATAATCATATTGGGGATTTTTTGTGTTGCAGTCATCCAATGTTCTAGTGTGGTGCCCCATATGTAAACTTTCTACTTTAGGTCAGTCATAAGGCTTAAAAGCCTTTCTGTATCAGATGACCTTACCATAAATATTGTTTCCTGCAATGCCATGTCTTGCTAGCTTCCATGTGCCCACAGCGTTCTAGCCATGCTGGTGACTTTGTAGCAGCAGGCTTTTATTTCTGCTGGACAGGTAATGGCACATCTGGCACCGTTACTGCTAGAAGAAGCAGCCAACATGTGAGACTAATGCTTTTGTTCAGGTGCGGTAGTCTCTGAGAACTTGAAATTAAAGTCACTGAGGTCTATTAATCATACGTGTATATATCTATTTTGGAGCTTCCCTTTCCTTCCCTTTTTGTTTTTTGTAAATTTATCATCAAGGCGATGGAAGCCAGAAAGTTGTCAGCTTTTTGGTTTTTGATTATTGTGTCAAACTGTCAATGTTTCTGTTGACTTGTAAAAATGTTTATTTCACTAGATGCTGATGAATTCAAGTGCACTCTTGCATACGTGTTTCCAAAAGTTTCTGCTCAAGACTGCTGTTGCTGTTAACAGACAAGTGCTTTTCTTCAAGCATGAGGAAGTAATTCTTTCCAGTGATGTGATATTTCTGCCTCTTCCCAAACAAAGGGCAAAGGTGACATGCTGACATAAGACTGAAAACTCTTTTGACACCTGTCATGTATTTATCTTGTTTGCATCTGTGATATTTACACTGTCATTAATGTATGTTCTGCAAACAAGAAGACTGCACAACTAAAGTCTCCAAAGACCCAGCAGTGTAAACACAAAAAAATATAGAACTGCTGGTGCTTGCATGTCTAACCTCTAACACTTGTTCAGAGTGAATGAGGGAGTCTGTCTTCTCTGAAGGGTGTTTGCAGATAAAATCTTAGTGGCTTGCTGAATTTGCAGGTGCCAGATACAGGCCTTTTGCCCTTTTCACTGCTGGTATCAGCGACAGGATTTTGGACAGTTGTGTTGGCGTTTAGTGGGCATGCATAAAAGCATTATGCCATGAATGCATGGCAAACCTGGAAAGGCCAACAACAGAGCTCGATCCTGTTCTGACTGGTTAAAAGGATCACTTACCAAGTGATGTCCTGCTCACCTTGAGAGTGACTTATTTAGATTTTGCTTATTCATTGCTGGCTTACTTTTGTTCTGGCATCAGACGTGTTTTTCTTTGAAGCACTTGTCTGTTCATTCACTTGTGGATGTGCAGATGTCAGGTGAATGTGGGGTATGCAAGTGGTTGTGTGTGTGTGTGTGTGCATGGGGACGGATGTGCAGTTGCCTGCATGCAAACACCCTGGGTGTGTAAAAAAAAAAAAAGTTGAAAAACTCCATTCCATAATCTTTGTCAACAAGTTTTATGTGTTTAATGCAAATTTTGCAAATCTCCCTTTTTTTCAGTATCAGAACTCGTTCAAAAGAATGTCTGTCTTGTCACAAAGATGTTATTACTAGATAAGTTCTGTATCATTTTTTGGACAAACATGTCACATTATTTTTTATTATTTTCTGGATGAGAGGACATGAGATGTGCATGAACAGTCAGAACAGATCTAGCGGATCTTTGTGCTTCAAATCGTGCAGTGCATTTATTATAAGGGTTTCTGGCAGTGGCATATCCTAGCAGGGGAGGAGAGAGGTTTTGGAAGGAATTTTGCACCGTCAGCGTGGTTGGTTGGTTAAGTTGTTAGTGAAGACCTAACACATGTACTGAAACTGGAAGTAGATCTTGGGGTCAGAGGTTCCCCATAATACCAGGATGGAAAGAAAAGCATCTTGAAACAGTATACTGATCCCACATTGTAGGATTATCCAGCATTATCCTACACAGTAGGCTTTGTAGGATTATCCTACATTGTACAATTATCCTACATTATCCTTCACAGTACACAGCCCTGTACCCACCTTCAACCCCAAAACAAAAGGCAGAATCTGGCATTGGTTTCCTGGTATCGCTATCATTGAAATCCAGAATAAAATAGGTCATACCAGACGGAATGAATGCATTCATTTCTGCGTTTAAATTATCATCATTATGGTAAATTGTGATAAATAGGACGTAAATGTGTATGGTGAAAATTGCGCTTGTATACATGAGCAGGTTTGTGCATATGTGTGTGCTTACATCCAAGCATGGACCCGTGCACATGCACAAGAGTGTGTGGGTGTGTTTTCCAGGGATACTTAGTCATTAAGTGAAGGAACTCTTAAGCACCTGGTTGGTGCCTTCACAAACTAAAATTTATTGTTATTTGGGGTTTTGGGGGCTATTTAGAATGTAGATTGTTTGGTGCTAGAGAACATGAAAACATCACATATTGTACATCGTTGCACCAGAAAAACAGCATCTGAGATTTGCGTGTGTGAGAAGGATAGAGGCGAGGGGCAAGAGGTGGGGGATTCTGTGTATGTACAAGTGTTTACTATGTGTGTGTTCTGTTCTGTTTACACAGTATTTTTGTTTGGACTTCCATGCTTCCCAAGACACATTTGTTTACATTTTCTAATAGTTCTTTGTAACACGTATTTGAAATACACTAAAACCTCCCTATTAAGTCCTTCCCTATTACAACCCCCTCTAAGATAAGTTTGAAAGTTTTCATTACTTGTACTCTCTGTTAAGATCCCTCTTAGCTAAGACCTGATTCTGGTGCATTTTCAAGTCTTAATAAGGAGGTTTTACTGTAATTTCCAAAGTGAAATAGAATGTAGCATTTATAACTTACTAAAGAAGCCAAAATCACGAACAGTTGGCAGGGTGAGGGGAAAGGGTTATCCTTTGGTCAGCTAATTGTCAAACCACTTAACCCAGCCCCTTACTGTATATGTGTTTGTGTGTGTGTGCATGCATGTGCATATGTGGATGGAATGTGTTCTGGGAATTAAGATCTTTTTGTGCTGTATTTTTAAAATCTATTTTTACTTTTTAAAAAAACTGTTATTTGTTGAATCTTGATGTGCGGATAGCAGCTTCTTGACTGCTGTAGAAAATTTAGCCATAATTCACAGCAAACAGATGTTTTTATTAAAGGGTAGGAAAGTGACAAATATGCACATAAGTGTAAGCAGTGTTCAGTAGTGATGGGGAAAATTTGAGCATCCACATCCACAAAACTTAAACCATCATCAGGCATTAAAAAAGTTGGTTTGGTTTGTGCTTTTATTGGTAGAAACAAATTCTGAGACATTGCATAAACGTTAAGGACTATAAGCTATGGATGAAAGAAATCAGACTGTTCAGGGTACCAACAAAGTTGTTGACAGTGGCGAAACTGCCTTGGATACCTGTAATTTGTTACTATTCATGTGGCCTTGTAGTAACACTGTGTAAACAAGGGGTATCAAATCATGCTGTTTAGGTTATTTGGTGATTGTGTTGTGTGCTTATCTTTGCTTCCACTATATTTTCTTGTTTCGAGTGTTCATGCCATTAGGTATGTTGTTTTATTTTACATAGATTTTATTTATGCATTCCTTTAACGGGTTAACCTTTTTGCAGGACAGCATACATTATTTCAAAATTCCGATTATGTTGAAGGCATTGTTGAAGACACAAGCATGGCTTTGTAGTGCTGGATGTAGAATGTTTGCTTGGTTATACTTGCAATTATTGGTAAAGACATGTCTGGTAACATAGCAGATGTTCAGTTTACGTTACTTTTTGTTTTAAACACAGCATTGAGTAATAATCATGACAAGACGTTCATATTAGAAACTGATTGTTTCATGAAATACATATATGTTGAGGGAATGCATGGTAGTTATTGTGTGCAATTTTCTACTTTAAGACCGTTAATGAAAGTCATTACATACAGGAATTCCGGAACTTTAAATGAAACGGTGCGTATATTACTGGATGGGTATGGGGAAATAAAAACACATTAACCACCACATCTCTTTCTTTTATGTCTTCTTAGTGCGTGTGCACGAATTCAGAAGCGTAACAGCCACTGGACATGACTGCACGGTTGTACATTCGTGCACAACAGTGGCGTGAGTTGTGGACTATAGGGGTCAGTGCAACATGGTGTTTCATGTTTCAAGTACTGGACTCCGGGACGCGCGCATGGGTTATCCTTCCTAGGATACTCCACCCTGCATTTCTCGCCCTTAGGTGGTCAGCTTCTGTAAAGTTGTGGCAACTTAAGGACTAAAATCCTAACGACTGCTCTGTTTATTTACTTCATTGTTGAAGTTCAGCGTGAGAATCTCTACCATTTTACGCGTGATAATTAAATTGATGTCCAGGTAATTTCACACCTGCATCACCTGTCGTTTTCCGCACCTGTGTCGGTTATTTCCCCCTATCTACCCCAAACCAGCGCCCCTACAGTCGGAAGTTGAAATTTGTTCAAACAAGAACAACTCAATTGTGCTGTAGATTGAAGTATAGTTGAGAATGTGACATGGAAGAGACATTCACAAACTAACGCCACGAAGATTCAGAAGATGGGTAGGTAACCTGTGAATGAGAGCGTATATTTCACTCAGAAATTTTAAAATAAACCCAGCAATGCGGAAGACCACTTTGTTGGTTATGCTGCTGATATACTCAGATACTGTGATAGGTGAAAGTGAAAATTGTTAATGATAATTAAAATTGGTTCTTGGGTGCTTAACAACAAGCTTAAGACTTTTCTTGCTTCTATAATCTATTTTAACGACAATGTAAGGAATGTTACCTAGGTTTCCCAGATTTTCATTTTTCGATTTTGATTTAAGGAGTTTGGTAGAGTAGAAGTATGGTGGTGGGGTGCATCATGTAAGTGTTTACGTTACATACAGTGAAAAGACGAATTGCCCATAATCGTCATAAGATGAAATATTTACTATATATATTTTTGTAATTAACGGTCAGTCAGAAAAGTGGGAGGGATCCATGTCATTAGCCATGTAGAGTGAAGCAGCTGAGTTTTAAAAAAAGAGATATACTGGGCCTGTAACCTAAACTGTTCACGTCAGCACCTAGATGATATTATTCTTTAGTTTAACACTTTCTAGTAGACATCTGTAATTCTTCTGAAAACCTGATTATGAACTTTTTCTGCTCAGTCTTGGCATGGATGTCTAGAAAAATGATGATCAGAATTCACTCTCAGCAGAGAAATTTAAATTATTTTGAACTTTGGATGACCTGATCCGGTGATTCAAATACACAGCCATTGATAGAGTGATTTTTCAAAAAAAGCTTATCATAGTTTATGCATTGTGTTTGTTTCATGTCGGTTCCCACAGTCCTTTGTTTAGAAAGGTTTGTGCAGTATTAGTGGTTGTGTCTGCTTTATTTTTAAGTTTGATCTTCACAAGCACAACCCATTTCTAGTTGGCCAATATAATAATAAAGGGGGAAGAAGTTTAATCTATATTCAGTTAATTAGTGTCTATTGAACTCCAGAAAAATGAGCTAGGGGGAAAAACTAAAACTTTAGCAATAGGCACTGAGATTTAAATTTGACTTAGATGTATATGTAATTCAAATTAATATTGAGGATGTAGCTGATGCCTGCAAAAGCTAAAGTAAGGTATGTGGTACTTGGTCTGTGGCATCATGTGGTGTACCCAAACCTCAAAGCATTCAGCAGATCCACCTAGTGCACACAGCAGATTTTTACCCAAGTTGTAGAACATGAGTGGCCAGCAGAAAGGTCACATGACTAGGCACCATCTTTGAATCTTGCTTCATCACTGGCAATGACGTAGGATCCAGCTGTCAAGCCCACCCATCTGGCATACTGTGATAAAAACATACGTTTTTTGAACCGTTCTTAGATCAGTGGTCTACACAGCAGCTAGGGGTTTGGTGTCAGGCAGCATGGACTTGAGAAGCACATTTCCAACTCAGAAAATGTAGCACACATGTACTGGCAGACTTAACATTGGAAAATCAGTATTTTGAAAACTTAGGGAAGAATTTTGAATCAGATTTTTTGGTGAGAAATAAAAGCCTTAGGTAATTTGTGCTCATCATTTTTTTCCTCCAGGAGGATTTTTTGAGTGCATTGGGCGGACCCCCTTTGGGTCTTTGCTGGCGTTCTTGATGATCATCATTGGGGTGGGGGTGTTTTGCGGAACACTCTATAGAGCGCTGACCCTGGTCATTGAAGGAATTCTCAATCAGCTGTTTGGCTTCAGTGTTGCCTGGTAAAGTATCAAATTAGCAAGCATGGGCCATCAACTCGACCTGGTTTTATCATTCATTTAAATGTTACATGCAATGCCTACTGTAACGGTTAGCCTTGCGAATCTGCCTGGCCACTTTATAATCAGCAGTCTGTCGTCTGGCCACTTTATATTGCCAAGCAGAATCAGCAACCTGCCATCTCAGTCAGCTGCATTTAAGTTTCAGGCATGCAGCTGTAGTACTGCCACAAATTCTTAACTAACAGGTTAGATGTATATCTGTTAAACAAACTGGGTTACAGTGAAGTTTAATATAATTTTGTAAACATTTGGTTGTAAAACATTTCAAAAATGTTCATCAGATTATCCACATTTCTCATATGCACAACATTTGAATTAAGGCAAGTCAGAGAAAGACTGTGTCTGTAATATTTTGTTATTTGTTTACCATGTAAAAGCAATAGTTACAAGAATTTGGCATCAATGGCGACAGAGGTAGGCAGACCACTGTTTTTGTTTTTTGTCATAAATTTTCTGATGACTGAGCATATAGCACCAACAGACAAATGGTAATACTATTGCTGTTATTTTGTACAGGTTAGAGATTATACGAGTAATGTTCATCATCATCGCCGTTGTCATGGGACTTTTTGCTATCCTCCTGCTTGTCTTCGGTTTCCTGGCAACAGGAGCCACACGCAAAAATGTCTACTCAGGGACCAAATGCATTATGGGAGGCAGAATTTCTGCAGGATTTGTAAGTTTAATATTAGCTGTTTACAACACAGAAAAATTGTTTGACTAAGCACAGTGAATGGGAGCAGATGCATTTATTTCTTACAACTGTACCTGTGTTCAAAATGTTCCAGGCATCATTCAGTATAATAAAACTAAGGCTTCTTAAAGTAACAGTAAAGGGAATTCTGCAGTTATTTTTTGGTTAGTTTAGATGAACATTAGAGAAATTGTGTATTGTTTCTGTCTCAGGGATGAGGAAGTTAACAAATTGTAAGTAGCCTAAAACTAAAAGGAGATAAAATACTGACACCTGCCAACCCCCCGCCCCCACCCCAGCTTGACCAGCTTGTGAATTAGAATTTTTTAATGGCCCATCAAGATTCTTCAATAGCCATGAGCTGTCTTGTGAATTTTCAGATTGTAGATATTTTGAAGAGCAAATGATTTTCATCAGATTTGGAGCTGCTGCCATTAACTGTTAAGATGTTTGTGACAGATGTACGTACTTCTGTTTTTTTTTAGTTCATTATCATCTCCTACCTGCTGTGTGCTGGCTGGATTGCAATCGTGTGCATCACTCTTGTGGCAGTGCTTGGTTACGTTGCCACCGCAGCTATTTGCTCTCAGGAAATCTACAGCCACACTGCTCAAGAGCTGACTGACCTCAAGTATTGCTTTAACATTACACGCTTTGGTAGGTACTGTGTTGTACCTCCCAGCTGACTGACCTCAAGTATTGCTTTAGCACTACATGCTTTGGTAGATACTGTGTTGTACCTCCCAGCTGTAGTTCTGTGTTATTCAGTCCCGGAACATGACAACAGACTAAAGAGTTACACTGGTACATATGGGCCATGGAATTGCATCTCTTATGGTGGTACGGTATCATCTCTTCTAGCTGAACACTTTGAAGGCATCAATTAATAACTGTTTGTTTCGTGCATTGCGATACAAAGGACCAGTACTACTCCATAAGTCGATAGGGCACATCCCATTCCCTAAGGCTGATAAAATATTTTTACCACCCAGGTCAGTAAGTTTTTTTTTCTAACCCGAAAATTCTTTTGCAAGTCTGTAATGTTGTATGTAACATTTTGACACTAATTATTCTTTTGGTCCATATGGATTTGAAAGTTTTTAATGTTGCAGGTAACATTCTGACCGAAAAAAATGAGACATTATTCTTGTGGTCCATACAGGTATTTATCGCAATCTCAGTTACTCCTCCACCGAAACTATTCCTGGGTCTGAGACAATCTGTGAACACAGCGAACTTCGGACTTTGTGCAACAGAGTAAGAATGTTTTTGCCAGACTACTAAATGGAAACTGGTATATATATTAGAGTTGTTCAGTTGTTTCCCCTTTTTAGTCATTTTTGTGGTCAAATGGTCTAGATCTCACTAGCACCACCACCTTGTTGAAGAGAGGAGGATGTGAGAAGATCGATCAGAGACGTCATAGGATTATTTTTGGGGATAGAAACATTTTCACTTTTCAAAATTTTGATTGGCTTCTTCAGTCTGCTTTTATTCATTGTTATACTGACAAACGGATTGCAGGTGACTGAGGCAGGACCTTTGTTTTGTGTGGCTTTTGGAGCATCTGTGGTTATTGTCCTTGGAATGGTGAGCAGAACTTTGCTTGTTTCAGTATCTCTGGTCATTGTACTTGAAATTGGGAGTTGAATCACACTTCTGTTAGCAGTCTTACTCAGCGCTTGCTTGACACAAGCATGAGTGTGTTCATTTTGTGTTTGAACAGGTTGTGTAGGCCTGACAGTTTTAAAGGAAAAACAGACTCATGAGTGAAGTTGGGGACTTTGGAATCTTTCTGGAATTCTAAGACTGTTTCTTTTCTTCCCTGAAAAAAAATATTAGGAAGAAAAGTATGTGCCTGATGGATCACGAACAGCATGTCACCATTTTAGCCTATGGTGTAAAGCTGTGTGATCAGCTTGGTTTGAAGGCTGAGACAGTCACCTGTAGGGCTTTAGATTAGGCAGAATCTGTCCATGATTGATCAGTGCACATACTTGCAGCTAGTATTTATTAGAAAAGAAATCTGGGCAACCAGAATTTGGACAACAGTCATACAGCTTAGACCCAGAATGCACCGAGGAAGAGTTAGTAAGACTTTTTTTTTTTATTGTCAGCAGAAAAGCTGCACATGTATAATGATGGGGAAGGAGGGCAGAGGGTGGGGAAGGGTAGAAAAAGTGTCATGACCTTTTATGCAAACTGTCATGATTTCAGTGATTATGACAAAAATTATGAGAATAACATTAACTACAGCCAAAAAAAACAAAAACAAAAACAAAAAACAATTCACTCACACAGAATTGTAGTTTTAAAAGAAATAAGATTTTCCTTTTGTAAATGATTCCATACATTTAGCTTCTGTGTTTGCTGGGCAATTGAAGTGTAAATGAAGAGTCATGAGCAATTAGAGCATTTAGGGTTGATTTTAAGAATCGATCATCAGCATTAATCAATAATACATCAAAAAGAAACAGATGACTGCTGCTTGGAGTAAAATATAAGGTGACAACAAGAAAATCTTGAGCAACATAACAAGGACAGCATCAGAGTTTTGGGGGATTAGCTCTTTATCAGAACAACACAAATAGACAACAACTAAAGCAAACATGGACACTCCTTAATGGCTTTGGCCCAGAACGTTGATGTTGTCCTTGTTTATTTTAATGGTAAAGTTTCCCGATTTGTGCACTCAAATGGCCAAAATTCTTTTTTGGTCAGTGCACTCACGTTTTCAGCAGAAATGTCACTTTGATTGATGGTCCTTCACAAATTCCTTCATTTTTGCTCGAATTCTTGAATTCTTCTACCCTTCTACTGTATTTAGTTACAGGGAAATCACCGTACAGAAAAAAATCAACTTTTTGAAATCATTTTGTTCCCTTTCACCTTAAGTTTTCTGGTAATTTCTTCTTTGAAATGATTGTAGTTCGAATCTTATGATTGATATGATATTAAATATGAACACCAGAAGGCTGCTTCCAGCTGGGGGCTATATACTGTGTTCACTTTGTGCTGTTCCTCAGATTCAGTATCTGATCTGTCTGGCTTCCAACTACACACGCATTAAGATCTCCAAGGAACTAACGCAGTACAGGGATGCTGTGGAAATGGAGGAACTGGACGTCAATCCCAGTTACGATCAGAAAGGCCCACCACCTTACCTTTCTGACACTCACTCCTCTCTAAGTTAGCGTTTGGCCTGAAGGAGCAGTCACTGTCAACAATAAGTTGTAAGGTGTGTAGGGTAGTGTGTTTGTTCTTTGTAGTTATGTGTGCAGGTGAAGTGTCTGTGACATTGATGGCCGTAAGAACATAAGACCTTCAGCCGCCGAAACTGGCTTGTTGATGTGTAAAATATTGTGGAGTGAGTCATATGAATGTTATTTGTGTGTGGATGTGTGTGTTGAAAGTTTGGGGGGGGGGAGGAAGAGAGAAAGGAATGGGGAGAGTGTAGAGAGTGGGGAATAAGAGATGGAAATGTCATATTGTTTTCCATGCCTTTAGTCTGATCATATGTGGAATGAACTGGTTGTCACACTACTGCACTCTGCACAAGACAGTAAATGTGTAAGTGAGGCTCTTTTTTATTTTAAAAATGACCTGTTTTGAGTCTTTCCTTTGTGCAACATTCCTGATCATATGTATCGTGATGTTTTTGTAAAAGAATTCTGCAAGGCAGCAGATATTGTTCTCTTTGAACAGTTGCTATGTCTTTTTATATCATGTTACAAAAATGTAAAAGAAAAACTATACAGTGAATATAATCACGAATAAAAGAAAATATGGGTAGATGTATTCACATCAAAGAAAGCACATCAGCCTGGGTTTTGGCAAGTTGTCTTTGAACAAACGCCACCTGGAATCTTTTATATCTACAACCAAACATCTTGTCCATAAATGAATATATTACTGAATAAGCATAGCGGATAGCTGTCACTAGCAAAATTATGAACACTGTATTATCCTTGCAAATATCTGTGAAATGAAATTTTCTGGAGTTGTCATAAAGATGTGTTTGGGGCAGCAATATTTGTGTCAGAAAGAGCCATTTAAAAGTTGCAAAAAAGTTGAAGCTTTTGACAATATTTTATCTTTATTTTGCTGCACTGGCTAAATTTTGCGGATTTTATTAATAAACCTTTTTTTAAGTTATGTGTATATGCTCTTGCTTTGTGTTTATACTTGCATATCGGTGTATATGGCTCAAATGTCAGTGCCTTAAGATTTATATAGTGATCAGCAAGGTATGTGCTAAAACATTTTTCAGCTCTGTGTTCTGTATGTGTGCCTTGAAAACTGGCTATATCATTATATCTGGAGTATCCCAGGAGAGAGCATCTCAATTTTAACTGGGGATGATCAACCATATACCTGGCCAGCAAAGGTTTGAGTACATGTATGGAACTAATAAATTGTACATTGGTTTTTAAAAGCTATACCAAGGAAAAACTCTGAAAGAATGACAGATAGGTAATGGTATCAATAATTATTTAGGTTGTGATATGCTGGGTGTATCTTTATACTGAAAACTATGGAAGACGTCTACATCTTTATCCCCAAACTTTCCAAAAATCACTGAAGCTGTATCTTTATACTGAAAACCACCAAGAAACACCCATTTATCTATCTGCCAAAACCACCCAAAATGACTGATTTGGTGGCTTCATTATAATGATACACATGTTTATGCAGGTAGAAGTATGCACTGTGTGTGCTGATACCTTACCAGGTGGAGACATGCACAGCTTGTCTCCCGTGATGTGTCTATCCCTCTGTCAGCGTGACGAGTTCACTGCATGTTACCAGCCCACCAGAGCCCTGTTGGGAGGCACATCCGTGGGAGCCCATGAGCATCAGTTCTGCCACCACTGGAGAGTCCCAGCTTCGGTGGGAGCACGATGGAGGAGTATCTCTGTCTGTGACACCTGAGTTTATTGTCAAGAGTTGACTGCCAGACTAGGCCTGCAGGGTTTCCACCTACCAGTTCTACCAGAGTTGTCACTGTGCCCAGTGTGTGCCTCGTGGATTTACCTGGACTGGACCAAAACCCTCTTCACATTCAGTGGACCCACTGTTCTTGCCTGTCTGGTGCTCCGGTAGGCCGTGCTCCCAGAAGGTGCTGACTGAGATGGACTATCCTCAGTGTCTACCAGGGGTCAGCTACTAGCTCCATGCTGTCCTCCGGGGGCTTAGCAAAGGGGGCTGGAGAGGACCGGTTAGGTGAAGACCCCCCCCCCCATGGTGGGTTGTCTCCTCCTTGGTCCCGGAGCTCAAGCTGTATCCTTGATTGCTCCCTTCCCCTCACCTGTGGGTCCAGCAGCTATATTTCCAATATTCATTGATTTTCAGGCTAAATATAAACTTTTTCTGTACTTTTCTACACTTTTTGTTGGGTTTTGGGGTTTCAGTGTAGAGACATGAGGTTTTTGCTGGCTACCATTAGTGGTCTGGGGTTTTCTGTGGTTTTTGATATAAGGATAAACTTAGAATTTGGCAAATTTAGGTGGTTTCTGGTACTTTTCGGTGTTTTCACATAGATACATGTAGTTTTTGGTGATTTTAGTAGTTTTCAGTGGATTTCAGTATAAAAATGTCAATCTGGATAGTTTTCGGTGGTTTTTGGTTTAAAAGTGCAGCATGTGACACTTGGCGTTGTACTGGTCTGCATTCTGTCATACGTAATAGCCATGTTGCCTAGCTGTAGCTAGAACATGCGCTTCTGATGGACGCAGTTCTTTAGCTGATGTTACTCTGTGTCTTTGATGGCAGTCTATCAGCTGTTGGTAGAAGCTCAAACATTGAAACAGCATCCTTTATGCACATGTGATATATTTAAATGCCGTTAGGTATGTGACATTAACACTGGTTTAATTCAAGGACAGACAACTGTACCCAGAAATCTTTGCTGTGATCTCATCACCACCATTGTCATCAGCCTTGCTGTGTTTGCTGAGTGAGAATTTTGTGTTTAGACTGCAGTGAAAAAAAAAACTAGGTAAGACAGCTTCATTATTCATGTGTACATATTTGTAAGCTTTCATTTTGTTACTGCTTGTATTATTCAGCATGGTTATGTGCACATTTTTGGTTGTGTGCATGCGTGTATGCATATGTGTGTGTGTGTGTATGACAGTTAATTTCATAAATGTTAGCTCTTTTTCTTGTTTTTTTCTGTTTTATTACTCTTGCTGCTGCTGAAGTCACATTCCAGGGTGGTTTGCAAGAACCCTCCAGAATATTCTAGAAATATGTGAGCAAGAACATTGACTTTGTGGGACTTTGAAAGCAAGAAAAATGGACTTTTCAGTATGGTACATTCCCTCCAGCTCCTCCAAAAAAGTCATTTTCTGGAACAAAATTGTAACTTTCTTGAATGTTTAATCTTGTGGAATCTGACTTTCTAACAGTGTGGGCCCCATGATGTGTGTAACTTGCGCTGCAGTGAGTTGTGCTGCTGTTCTACTGTTCTGCATGCACTGGTGAGCAATGACAACATTTTGCATGGCCCACTGTTCAGGAATAGCAAGTTGAAGAGCTGTGAAGCTATTGTAATGTGAACACAAGATAGCATTGAGAACATTTTCTTAAGGGAATGTAGTTTATGGATGGTTCACCCTGGTGGTTAAGTGAGAAGTCTATTCCTGTGCAGTTATAGGAAGTTTGTGCGGTTGTGATGCAGTGGTTAGTCTTAAAAGTACAGGTAATGGTTCACATGTAAGCGCTTTTTGCAGTTTTTAATCCTTGCGATCTCATTCTCTAGATCTGATAAGTCTGTGGACCAATTTATAGAAACCTGTTCTCTTTCTAAGCTACTTGTTTATTTTCTTTCCTTTGCTGCTGGCAACCCCCACCCAACACACGCACACACACACACACATTCTTAATTCTTGGCTCTTTTTTATTATCTCTTGCATACATCTTGATGTAAACCTTTGTATGTATCTAAAATGCATCAAGTAATCAACTTTGTGATGTAAAGTCGATGTTTGTGTCTGAAATTAAATTGTATCTAGTTCTAATCATCACATTCTGCATTTCATAATTATCAAAAGATGTTCATTGCAATATGCCTTCCTGTTTGTGGGTAGAAAAAATGCCTTGCTTTACTACATTAATCTATATGTCATAGAAATCCTCAATATTTGTGTAATACTATGTATGAATTAATGAAATGCCCTTTTCAGAAAGATGATTGGAAGATTGTGCATTTACATTATACTTTTGGTACCATATCATCTTTTGTAGATGACAATAATTTACTGTAATGGCCCACCATGTGTATTGACAGTCTTCGTAGATTTAAAGGTGCCAAGCATCCTAACCTCCATTTCTGGCATCTTTAGCACCACACCTACCCCATCATCTGGGGCTTACAGCATGATTTGAAACGACATGCAAGTCTTTTGATTAGTCTTTTTCAAGATATTACTGAAACATTTCTGTATAAAACATTTCTTTTATATGTACCCAGTTTTATTTTAGCACTGAAAGTAAAATAATGTGAACAGTGCGCGGTCTTTTATTATTTTTAACCGTCTGTGTGGTCTAACGGTTAAAACGTCTGCTTTCAAGGCGGCAGGTCGGTGGATCGAACCCCGGCCGAGTCACTTAAAAATTGGAAATCTATTAGTTAGTCAGACGCCTGACACTATAGAGAACAGTACTAGGACTGGTTGGCCCGGTGTGAGTATGATGTGACTGGGTGGGACTGAAGCCTGTGTTGTGACAGCACAGCAGTACCATGTGTGGCAGCATGTCTCAACCAATACTGTCCTGATATACACCTAGGTTGTGACTGGCAGTGATCGAAAACTTAAACCTAAAACCTTTTATTAATTTCCTCACTGGAGCTTGCAAGAGCATGCTATTTTGCTGCAAATGTGCAGAATCATTTGTGTACTGATCTGAGCTGCTAATTGATGTTTACCAATAAAATCATTGCTTCACCTTTGATAAGTTACCATGAACTTAAAAGCTGGTGGTTCAGGGGCTCGTCATAACAATTCAGACAAAATTTCAGTTTTCAATGTGCCGTTATGCTTCACCTTTATTATTTTATTTTTATCTCCTTTTGGATCACTGGAGTCTGCAGAAGATGTCAGAAATTCGCTTTTGATCTGAGAAACTGTCATCGCAGATGGCATTTGATTTTACGTCTTCCCGAACTCCATTCCTGACCAGCGAAATGTTGATCTGCGCTTCTTCGTCATCTGGGAAAGGATATAAACGTAATGCTCAGAAAAGACCAATCTTAGGAGTGCCTTGGATTGAACGTAAATGATCCACAGTAAGTGCATAAGTTCATTGTACTGTCAAGGCTGGTGGTGATGTTACCTCTCAACCATGGTTTTGATTCGTGACTGTAGGCAAGATGTGGCGCAGCACCGTCCGTGTTGCCATGAAACACGGGGGCATGGTAAGCGACATCCAGGACATAAAATAAAACACGTTGGCCATATTTAAAGACACGGTACGGCAAACAACATATACTTACAAGAGTCGGAGGCGGATATTTAAAAAAAAAACGGGCCGGGTGAACGCCTTTTAATGAGGACGTGCTCGCCAAGACTGACAAGACACAAAACCCTTTACCTGAAGGCTTGACAACTATTTCAGAAACATCAACCAAATCGTCTACACATATTTTTAAAGGCTGTTTTATAAGACATGCATTGCAAATGTAACTTCAGCGACGTGCGGATAGTGCAAGTTCTCTGTAGTGTCATTCTCACTACCCCATCCACCCCCGTCGGTAAGGAGTATGTACGAACACTTCAGCACTAGCTATAGTGGGCGAGATGTTACTGAGTTCTCTGTAGTTTTTATCTTTCTGCCAGCAGGCCTGGGGGCAAGACCAGGACACACAGCGCCATCTACATGTGGATCAATGTGTCACGAATACGATCGTCATTATTTCTGCGCCGGAATGACGCTAGAGTATTGACAGTGTAAAGGTTACACTGATGGCACGCATTGACGGCATAAGAGTTAAGGAAAATTGGAACGCAGGAACTGAGGTTAGTGTGTTTCTCGAGGTTGCATAAGGCGGTCGTAGCTTTCAAATTGTTCTAGGAATAGCTTTGGCCAGGGATCAAAGATAATGGTGGGATGACAATTGTTGTGTTTTGTTACGCAGCTGTGTATGATCAAGATCTGGGTTAAATTCTAGGACTGCACTAGGAAAGGTTCTTGCCTCGACCGTTTCCAATCTGTACAGAGTACACTGTTCTTCCTACAGGAACGATTATTTTGCTTGTATGACCATAATTTTGATTTTTTTGTCATGGTCAAAGCAAGTTTTTCTTGGACCAAACATCTGAATGTGTCTGATCACTGTTCTTGTTTAAATGATGACAGCTCTAAATATGTGTCTGATCCCTGTTCTTATTAAATCAGGTTCAGTTCTGTTACCTCTGTTCTTGTTGGACTGCTACTTTTATACACACTTTCTATGTCTGATCACTAATCTTGTTGGATCGCGTATAGAATATCATATCAGTGTTCTTGTTGGATCGCGTAAAGAATGTGTCAGATCAATGTTCTTGTTTGATCGGGTACGGTTCTGACATGTGTCAGATCAATGTTCTTATTGGATCGCGTACAGTTCTGACGTGTCAGATCAATGTTCTTGTTGGATCGCGTAGAGTTCTGAAATGTGCCGAATCATTGTTCTCGCTGAATCGGATACTTTATCACGTACAATTCTGAACCAGACTGCTTTTCTGGATCCTCATGACTATGTGCACAGCTTGCGATCTACATCACTGTTGTGCAGGAGACGGATACGAGCACAGCTAACGAACGTGGTGGCCGACAGAGTGGAGGGTATGTTCGTGGGCGTTCACGTTTGAGTGGGTGGGGAAGAGAATTAATTCACATTTAAGGAAGAGAGGGAGTGGAGGAGAGAGAAAGAGAGAACGGGAAAATGACAAATCTTTTCTGACCTTTGGGGACAAAACATGTTAACTGTCCATGTGTAAGTCCCGTACGATTTATCATAGTCTTTTGATGCAACGTTTCCGGGGTAAGGTTTAAAGTACATTAGGGTTTAAAGGCCCCACGTTATCAAACTGACATTCGACGCCCAGATTACGACATCTGGCCACCGAGGATAGGGGCATGTCGTCCCATTGACCCATCTGCACAGGGCGCTGTGAGGTCGCCCCTACTACGAAATGGAATGATCAATGGTCCAGCGTAATAGCGAATCAGATGTACCTCTTGATTTTTATTTATTTTAGTGACACGGAACATCATGTACTGCATAGTCACGTTCAGTGTGTGTGTGTGTGTCTATGTTTATATATAACCCTGAATAGTGGATAGTACAGTCTGTCTGAAGTTCCGACTGTACCTAACACAAACGCACACAACTTTCGAACAGGTTAAGAAACAAAACTTCAGTTACAATTACATCTATCACCCTAAAGATCTGTTTGTCGCATATGATAACGGTGAATTCCGACACGAATATACACGTCCTGCATGTGTGCCTGTCCATCGGGGATGGGGGGTGGCGTGAGGCTGCAGGATAGCGGTAACGCTGCTTCCCACTGTTCGTGGGTTCAGATCCCGAGTCCAGCACACGTACTTTTACTGCATATGACTCTTGTGGCCGTTGGGGTTTTCCCTCCCGCTTATCTTCCCCCAGCACACTTCCCCCTCCCCTCTTTCCCCGTCATGATACCGCCTTCGTTGCCGACTTAAAAAATAAACAACAAAAATGGGAAAACATTCGGACAACCGTTGGTCAGTAACAGAGGCGACTTCTAGACAACATTTATCTGCAAAAGACGCGACCTTTAAGCAGCACTTGCAATTGCATTGTTAGCGACAGTCGTGACCAGTAGGCCAGACTACTCTAAGTTACTTAGATCATTCGTGTGATGTGGAAACTTCTGACAGAAAATTGTAGACGCTACGTCACAGAGGTCATATGCAATACGTGAGGCATCCCCATCATCAGCTGGCCCGACAGGCGTCGACAGAGGGCGCAAGTTGGTTTTGGGTTCTGTTAGGCAGTGCACTGTACTGCCGACATGGCGCGCAGGGAAAGTACATCTTGAGTGCTGGCCATTGATGGGCAGTTAAATTGTCAGTACATGTAGCATTGCTGAACTCCTTCAGATCGCACAATATTCTCCAACCTTCTCTTACAGATTTCGATTGCTTTTTTTAGACCCCACCATTCTATATGACCCTTAAGTTACTATCGTTATGTGCGACTGTGACCCATGACTCCAACGATCGATGGGCCTTGATAGCAACTGTAACATCGGTTGTTTTCTTCTAAACAAAACCCCGAAGACTAACCAGACGCAAGACGTACGCGACAAGCTCTGCTGATATCCACTCCCTTCGCCTTAGCGGTCGGTCCTGCAGCACCAACCGTCCTACGTGCATAAAGGACCCCCAACAATTTTCCACCCAGCTGTCCTTGACTTTCAACTCAAGGTAGAGATCGTCGCGCGCGGTGTGACCTGCGGTGACCCCAGAGAATTTTCAAGGGACCGCGATTTGAGCAGCACTGACCTTAGCGAGCAGTTTGGCTGGGGCCGGGTGTGACCTCCGGTGACGATTTTATGTGACCCTGATTTCCGCTTGGCGATGTTTGAGGTGCCCCCAAACTGGTGCCGCCTTCAACTATTGTGTACATAGATTCTCACCTGCTAAAACAAAGCTGTGATTTATTTATTTGGAAGGGGTGCTGAGACATCGAGCCCTAACCGAGGCAGCAGTTTTATGAAACGAGGACATGAAAACAACTGCTCCGGTTTCCTCCCGCCGATGACAGCTGGCGTGTGTAGATTGTACCGGTAATGTGAATCTGACGTACGAGAATAACGGCTTCTGGACCCCCCTCAAAAAAAAAATTCAGTAACTCCGTTCCACAACTACCACAGTGAAGTTGTCGTCAGAATCTTTGTCTACTCCAAATACTCGTGTGTGTGTGTGTGTGGTTGGGGCTTTGACAGTATGATCGAAGTCTGCCCTTAATGTTGTAATCTGATGCCAGACATCCACAGCTCACCCGACATGTTTGGTCCAGTCGGAAGCAGTTACAGCTTCTTGAGGAAATGGACAGGAGAGACGCAGGGATCTTTTCATGCACACGACCACTTTTATAGACGAGCTCACACCCTGTGTACAGAGGAGTACAAGGAGGAGGATGAAGAGGAAGTTTAAGAGGACCACGGTGCTGTTGCTTATGTTAGCGTGAAATAACAATAATCAATATTACAATTTAAGAGTAACATTTAAAATAATTGTCATGTAAATCCGTATGCTTTGTATAATGCACAATCCCATAATGCACTATGTCGCAATGTGATGATTATGGAAAAATCCCGTGACATCCTTTATTGTTAGAACGAAAGATGTTTTATAATAAACGTTTGTATACTAAACGGAAAGGCAAAAGGGAGATTGGGCACGCTGGAAGACAGCTGCTCACCACTAAACGATTAGGCATGTTTTGCACGCTGCTCTGTCTGGTTTTCAGGACGAATTATGTCACTGTTGTGCGCGGCTGCTTGAAACGCAATTCACCGCCAGACATTGGCGATGCGTGTGTGAGTGCGTGTGGCTGCTGCGGCTGTTTACTTTTCGATAGTCTTCAAAATTTATCCATCCGCCCGCCCTGTTTCATCAATTTCGACCTGGATGTGTCCCGTCTCCACACAGAGCTCTTTTCAGCTCGGCTGGGCGAACACTTTGTCAGAGGTGGAAAAAGACTGGTTTCGATGATGACGCAGTTACGTACGCTCCTTATCAGACGGCTGAGATACGTTAGCGTCCGATATAGCCGCGGAATTCCTATATTTAAAGACGCTCGCTTTTCTCGGGAGTCGCTTCCCTTTCCTCTGACGTCAGCAAAGCTTTCCGTTACCTTCACCTGACCTTGAGGCTAGCAGCTGACCCGTACGTTTCCGTCAGGACGCAAACAGCGATCAGAGAAAGGGACAACACTCTTGTTTCCAGCCTTGTCGCCAGATGTCCTGTTTGGTGATGTAAACTGTAAAAAAATGTAAACTACATGGCTGCTGCAGTCGACATATTTTTCGTGTTTCGTGATAGTGCCATGTCAAAGGGCCCCACCAAACTAAGGGTATGTCACGTCAGCACTGACATTTAGCATAAATTGCACGCGAATGACTTACTGCAGTGTGGATCCTTGTCCCTGAACTTCCGGAAATCTCGTGCGAACTGCTTTTTTTCTGCTGTTTTGGCTACGAAACAAGACACTCGTCGATTGCACTCTTGTCTTGAGATCCCACCCACAGGCACCTCAGCTTACTCTTGTGGTTCCCTCTCTGGAGCCTTATACCCCGGGTATTGTGGAGGTTGCACCCCTCGGAATCTTGACTGGTGCACGCAGGCAATAAACAATAAACATTGTCATGATATATTTAAAATAAATAGAGCGTCACGTACAATTTATGTGTCTCGGGCTGCTTTTCTGGGTGGTTGCCAAATCCACACTCGTATACCTCTAATGGGGAAAGAGAGAAGTCCGTAAGCCGAGCACCTGGATGTCTAATCGTTTCGGAAACATCTTAAAAATGTAATCAAATCAGAGACGTTTAACTGGGTCGTGCAGTTGCCATGGGGATTGTGTTTGTGTGGGGGTGAGGTTGGGGAGTTAGGGGCAGAATAATCCTTTTGTTTGAAAGATAAGCCGAAAAACCCCCAACCCAACACCTTATAACTGTAGGCCTGCTGAATCAGTACTGCGTATCCTTCACAGATATAATGCGAACATCTCCCTGAGATGCAGTATTGGTGCTAGTGTAATGTTGTATAATGTTGTGTAATGTTGTGACTGCTGTTCACCCTTGCGAAGGGAAAGATAGACGGTCTCGTGCGTTTGGCTTGGAGGGTTCACTCAATCAGATCCAAAGAACACCTACGAAAAATTGGAACATCGACCAAGCAAAGCATGCAAGCAACCAGTCAGCCAACCAACCAATCAACCAAAATATTCAGTAAAGAAAGCCAGCCAGTCAACCAGACAAGAAGCAAACTGTGCAATTTCTCATAACAGCTTGTTTCTGTACATTCTGGCTTACGACTCGGAAACAGTACAAGTCTATGGACGGTGGTTCTGTTACATGATTCCAAACCCTGACTGGACACGAGGAGTTTTACTTTTCACCTTCATGCAGTTCTGCTACCTGCCGCCTGTCCACTCGTAAGAAGCTCGTATCAATATCAACATTTATCAGAATCGAGTTGCACACGACTAGCTTCGGAAAATTCCCAAAACTATTTTTTAAACACATTTTGGTGCGACAACGTTAACAATCGGGTGGTGGCTACAGAGGTGATGTTACAGACCCTACCCCCTCACCCCTTTTATAGTGCAGGGACGCATGGTGTCACTAGTGAGTCTTTAATTTCCGTTTAGAACATCTGTACGGTTACCTTTTATGAATTCTCGATATAGCTCGATACAAAGTCTTGAAAAGATGACGATTCGTTGGTTTCTGATTTGATGAGTGGTGTTTACTGCGCTCTGAAGTCTCGCATGGACGCACAGAGACCTTCACCAATGTTACATCAGAGACATGCACAGAACCTTGGCATCTCTTTGCCCGCGTCTTTCCCGTATCCCTCCTTTATTCTTCCATCATTCACTTGACTGAACGGGTAGGGTAGGAGCAGATATATGTAGTACATCTTGTAACGTGAGCACCCACGTGCACCCTCCTTAAAACAAAAATATCATGCTATATAGGGCTGCTCATCTGCGCGCGCACACACGCACAGTTTTGTGAACACATATACACAAATGCATGCATACGTTTAAGAGCATTGTATACTGTCTTTGCATGTTTCATATAAGCCGTAGCGCGTGAAAAGATTGCAAGGGAGAATGAAGTAAAACATTTTGTTTGAAAATCTTGTTGTTTGAAGAATTTATCCCCATGGCATAGGTTTGATCGCTTCGCTGTCTTCGGCCTAGGCCCCTCTGTTAAAATGTCGATAATATGCCAAAGCTCACATCACGCACTCGCACTCGCACGTGCACATGCACACGCACACGCACACGCACTCGCACACGCATTTCTAGAAGTTCTTTTCCTCCGGACCATTATAGCTGCACCAAAAGTTTTCCTGCGGAAAACGGATTTGCCAACCGTAGGCGTATGGAATTGCATTTTGCGCGTCACATCTAGGTGACTAATTCCATCACAGACCTAAATACGTATTACTTCCCCGGCGAACATTTATTGACAAGAACTGGAAAAGGCGACAAAGGCTTGGCACAAGGTAAGATATGAGGATGGAAACAGTACGGGAGTGGTCTGTATATCGAACACTGCAAACAACGCTGCCAAGCCGGTCTGTAACCTGGACTATTCGACATAAAGTAAGACATATAGAACATTTAGTCCAAAACAGTAAGGATCATTTGTTTTGTATATTCAGATGCAAGCTCAGATATCGGGGCAGGGTGTAGACTGCAGCATAAGCAGCCAAAAGATCCCGTGGATAAATTTACCTTTAATTTTATTATTTTTATATGCAGTTTAGGTGCAGTTTGTGCTAATTTACAGTACTTTGTTCTGCTTGTTCTTTCTGTATGAGAAAATCAGGAGGCAAATGTATCAGTTTTTCCGCTGTAGTCATACACACATAGTTTAAAAGAGATTTTAAGATGCGGCTGTCTTTGGGTCCTTTTCGAGTAAAAGCCTTTAACAGAAGCATCAGATGAGGAAAGGATTATGGCGTCAAACAAAGGTCCCCACTCCATCCATCAGTTTCTCTATAAAGCTTTGGTTCATGTATACCAATGCGCAGCAGCGTTAGATACATACACACATAACATACATTTCCACAGAACTGCTCTGAACTGAAACCTTGTCTCAAACTGCGTTCCCCTTTCGCGTAAAATCACATTTTAGCGCAGTGTCTCCAGCAACTGCCATGCCACCTCGAGGGAAAACAGACGATAGGAAGATGCACGGGATCACAGCGGTCTCATACAGTGTGGCTTAATTAAATGAAAACAGTTGATAATAGTCCGAACATTTGCAGCAAATTAATATTATGTCTACTGTTGACCGGAACATGAACTCACCCTCCTACCGCACCCAGGGTCTCTTCGAAAAAAACAAACCAAAACAAAAACTCTGTAAGTAGGGATCGCGATCTGTGTCTGCACAACGAATCAGACTAAATTTTGGCGAGCTGTACTCGTATTTTGTTGCAGACAGATTATCTGATTCTGTTAATTGTTTTCATTCTATTTAGTCATTGAAAGAGGCATAACTGGTGCGCTACTGTCAAAGTGGGATTTACTTTTAAACCCGCAGTCTTTTGGGCTGATAATCAAGTAGCTCCACCCCTCAACACGAGTCGGATGCTAACGTTATTTTTCACTCAGACTGTCGTCTGCATCACTCCATTTTCAAGTAAATCTTTGTAGATACACAGAAGAGCTTTGAACCTGTGTAGAACACACACGTTGACACAGCCTTGACCTTCCGAAATTTTCCATTTTGGCAACAGGAACTGACTGTGAAGAACACGCTTCAGTTTCAATAGAGACAAAACTCTTCCTTCTCTACAGAGGAATGAAGACAAGAGGCCATCGCGCATGTCTAAGCCGGAAAACTGAGGTTAATGTGTAGTAGTGATATCTGTAGCAACTGGACGCAGTCACTGAAATGTCAGTTTTTGTGTCAACCTCGTGTGCTGCAACTCAGTTTTCTATCACCTGAGCAGGCACTCGAACATTTTGTGTAGACTGTACACTTCCTGACGTAAGAAGAACCACCCGTTTAAGACGTGAGCGATACGTGGATGAAATAGAGGTGCATGTTGACATTAAAGATGTCTTGTTTAAGAAGTGCTTTAGAAAACGTTGAATTTTTACTAGTATACGTAATCCTACCATCTGCTCAGAAACGTGAATGACTTACACGCGTAGCATTTCTCATCCAGCCAGGAGGCGCCAAAATGCAAGCAAACCACATGCCCAGACAGCAAAGTCCATGCTTAGGCTACAAACACAAGCTCTGACCAAAAAATCCAAACTTCGGTTACAAAGACAAGTTCTGACACATGATTAGGTCACAAAATTCCAAGCTTTGGTTACAAAGAGAGGATCTCCGTTGCCCAGTGTAAATTAGCTCCCAGGGATATTTTTTTGAAAGTTAAAAGGGAAGAAGAAGGGCTTGGTACTCTGCACAAATAGCTCTGGTTTTAGTGTTCACACGAAGACATTAGCAACCTCCAAAGCCATGAGAATTTCCACCACCACCACCACCACCGCCACCGCCACCGCCACCACCACCACCACCACCACCACCACCACCACCACCACCACCACCACCACCACCTGATACTGAGTTAAGCTGGATATAACCATTTAAAAAATATCTAGTACCAGTAAAGTCCTCAGTTCTTTTAATTTTGTCATTTATAAATTTAGTACGTTATTAGAAAACGCAAGAATCATTTAGGTCTTGGTCAAAACTTTTTTTTTCAAAATCGTGGCACAACAAGTTTGATAAGGGGCACAAACTGTGTGTGTGTGGGTACGCCCGCAATACGTTTATTTCCATCATGCTGCTGTCTGAATTTGACCCTTTCACTCTTATTCCCTTTGTCTCCAAAGTCACGCTGTCATCCTTTGACCTGAGCAGCGAAACTCATGTTGCCTTGACACACATTTCTCTGGTGTACCTTTCACCTCAAGGGAAGCATATATTAGCGTTAACATATGATATCGTTAAAAGCAAGAAAATGCGCGGATGGCTCATCTGACACGTGCAGCATCGCACGCTAGTGTCGAGTTGCCGGACGATGTCTATTGTTGATGGTATATATATGTGCTGGACCAGAAAACTTCAAAGGAGACCTCCCAGTGGGCTCCAGACTGAAAACTCAAACGACAGCCTGTCGCCGAGTATGAAACTTATTAAAAGAAAACCTTAGGGGGTTGCCTCACTAGACCCCTTTGATCAACTGTTTGGCGAAGATCACATACAGATGGCATTTTAATTGGATGCTGCAGGCAGGATCGAGCCAGGATCTCTTTGGCGAGTATTTTTTTCCTGTTAAGAAGCCTTTGACCTCGAGGGGTCTGCAACACCATGGGAAGCGTAGCCTTATTGTGACGCTGCCCTCTCAGTTGAAAAGGCATCTGCCCTGTGTGTGGCGAACAGTAAAAGGCATACGACACGTACCTGCGTGCTACACAGATATCAGCATTTTAAACGAGGTCCTTCCCTCTGAGGAAAAGAATCGCAGCTTTTTCATGACTCTTGATTGCAGTCGTTGTTTAGCTTTTCACCATAAAGGCTCGGGTTGAGGAGGAGAGAGGGAAGAGAAAAAGAAAAACCCCACAAAGGGGAAGGGGACTGGGTATGCGTCTACATCATTTTATCGACCCGCTGAGAAATACAAAAGACCTGTTTGTAGTCCTCAAAGACCGTCTACGCACAATTCCATCCATAGGTCATCTGTCAACATCTGCTGTTCTTCACAAGAGCAGTTGCGTTCATGACAATGTCAACAGTTTGACAGGTTTTGAGTTTGATAACCGGCTATACAGAAAGCCCTCCAAGGTATCTTCACATTCTCTGCTATGTACTTACAAAAGGATTTTGGGGCCTTGTATGTACAGCATTAGTTTAACTGCATCAGAAGGGTCATTTAACATGAATTTTTCTGCTATGCTTTTTGCAGTCTCAAAAATGAATGCTTCGAAGCAGACGCTATGTTAAGCTTTCAGTCCTCAAACACTAAATAGAAGTCTCAAGTCATAGGTGCTAAGCTGAATGCCCCAGTGGCTAATTATAATTAGCATTTGACTATGTTTTGGATGACGCAAAACGCATCATGACTTTTGGATGACAGAACATCTTATGAGTTTAGACGAAAAGAGTATTTTATAACCTTTTTTCTTCAAAGGGCATGTATATCCCCTAAATCATAACAGAATATAGTCTATATGCAGAGGACAGGTCTTACCATCCACAAGTAAATTAAGTAATACTTTAGAGAATATTAGTGAATATTTTCTTCGAGTCTCTTCAGTATTATACGCAATTTTAATTTGTATTTCGCCCAATGCTTTATGAGGGTTTCCAGATTTTTCCCCAGCAAAACTGACAAAGTTCCAGTTTTGCTGCTGATTATCGTTTGCAGCTACATTGCCCGCGGAACAGTAGAATGTGTCGACCATAATAGTTAGGTCCAGTATGTTTCATAGTGGATGTATCTTCTGTGCTAGGCTACTTTTTATTAGAGTCACTTTTTTATTTTCAGGTGTTTTTTCAGATTTAACTAACGAGTGTTTTCGCGCAAGAACTGAAATTTTAAGGTATAATTTTCGGTTTTAATGTGTCAGTGCATAATGTTTTTCGGGTCATCGTGAACCTAACTGGTAAGACACGAGAACGTAACCTAAGAGGGTCGTGCTCCCAGTATGCACATAGGTATTGTTTGCTCTGTAGACATATTCCAGCATGCACATAGGTATTGTTTGCTCTGTAGACATATTCCAGCATGCACATAGGTATTGTTTGCTCTGTAGACATATTCGTCGAAAACGACATTGCTAACTTGTCTCCTCGGCGGAGAAAGAATGGGATTGACTCTGCACTGTCTGGTAGTGATTGATCATCCAAATGATCCTTGATATAAAAAACAAGACCTTAGTTCCTACACTACATGAGAAGTGAAATTAGTGGTAAGGTTGATATACATGTATGTCCAAAAGGTGTTCTAAAGTGCTAGTTCCACTGAAGTTATTTATTCCTCCTACGCCTTCAACATTGAACTGCTTAGCGGGGAGAGAATTTCGAAAGGTGGATTTCTTCCACAAATTTTGCTTAACGTCTGTCCTACACTTTAAAAAAGACCCTAACAACAGAACTGTTACTGGCAACCAGCAGTCTCCACCCACCAGCTGTACGTTTGCAAACTTTGTACAGATGTTTATGAACAGCTTGAGAATGTTGATGTAGTTTCTTGCACGTATACATTTGAACTAAAGTTGTGTTTTTGCAAGACTTTCAAGTGCTGTTACAAAAGTAAAAGAGGCATGAATGCGTACTGAATTAATTAAAACTAATACCAGATAATGTCTGGTGTCAACTGACTTGTATTCGCTAAGGACATAAGACTCTATGGGGCACCAAGAGGGGAATGGGTATAATGCGAATGGCTTATAAAGAATTGCAATATATAACTATTTTTCGTTTTCGTAAAGAATTCGCATGGTATATTATAGAATCCATTCTTTATCTGCAGCCTTCAATTGTACATAAAGAGTGAATTCTTTAGCATTTTCTGCTCATAGTTTACATAGAATAAACTTTCTTTATAGAATAACAACGGTTTAAAGTATTCATTCTATAATTATAGAATGCATTCTTTACTATAGAATCAATTCTTTACTATAGAATCAATTCTTTACTATAGAAACAATTCTCTACTATAGAATCAATTATTTAGTTATAGAATGCATTCTATAATTATAGAATGAATTCTTCCATCATTTTAGAATTTCTCTTTCAGCCACTCCCAAGTTTGCCGCATAGATACGCTTGAGCCAAAGAAGTGTTTGTGCAAGATTTTCAGGCGCTGTTATCGAGAATTCTAAAAATAAATGGGGGCTGGAGAGGCACGGTTATTTATTGCCTGCACAGACTTCTACTTGCGAAATCGATCGCATGTTGTGCCTTTCTTACACAGTTTGATTATTTCTAACGAAAGCTATCGTCAGTGATAAAGTCTGACCATCTTGTTTTAATCTAAGGATTCATTTTTCTGAAACGTCTCTCCACTGAAACTGTAGCAACGACTTACATCTTTACAAAAATTGTTAACAAATTTTGACAGAAACTACATTTTTCTACGTGTTGAGGGCTGTTAAACTGTACGTTCCTACAACATGCTTCTTTCGATTTAGTCGGACAGTACGAGAGCAGCCTAAGTCATTCGGTAACTGCAGACAGTTTACACAGTTGTCCTGTTTACGACACTGACCTACATTAAGGAGGTCATGTTGTCTGTTGAATTATACTTCCTACTTTCAGAAATAAACACAGTAGTAAAGTGAGACAATAAAGCTGTTTAAGACTTCCAAGGCTGCTAGTCTGGGACATTTATAAACTTATTATTAAATATCGTGCGACACGTGTGTGTGCATCAGTTCTGTCATCCCAAAGCTACATCTCGAAGACTTTTTGCAGGTTGAGTTAAGGTCTTCCGGATTTTTAAAAAAAAACTATGGCAGGTTATTTTCGCCAGGAAAATTCCATCGACACGAGCAGTTACAAAGGTCAAAGAGTGTAGATGGTAAAGGCCATGACCTTGAGTCGAGTCAGGGTATTCCTGAGAACAAGGAACAGAAGAGTGCTCGTTCAGGCCTCACCTACACAATGGCATAGTTACTTTTGGCAGTCATGATCATGGGTTTTCAGCTGGAATATCTTAAAGCAAGAATCTTATTCAAGTTTCTAGGTCGTTACGCTACAAGCCTGCTATAGCGCCATTTTGATGACAGCTAGTGTGGCTGCCAACACATGCACAGAATGCGCTACGAAAACTTTAACTTTTGTTCTTATTCAAGTATTGTTAAAATAGTAAATATTTACCGGCCTTGGTGCACTGAAAACAAGAATGAAGAAAAATCTTTCTGAAATGCATAACAAATATGTGTTAGGTGTTAAATATATTTATTAGAGAGATAACGTACGCCGCCTATTGCAAAGATAGGTTCACAAAAACGTGCCTGAAAGACAGAATAGTGTTTATGTGTTTTGCGCCGGTTCCGGAACCACAGAAATAAATCTGTCGCCCCCCCCAAAAAAAAAAATGAACCGCAATAAAAAATGTGCGACTCGGTACAGATATACTAGTCTCGTAAAACTGCGGTCTCCTTGAAATTACTGCAATAAAACTACAGTCATTAAAATAAAATGTTTTTGACATTTCGACAAAACTTTTTTTTAAACGAACTATTGTTATAAGTGTACAAACAACCTGAATGCTTACTGTATTCATTCAAAATACTGTTAAATAACGTTGTTGTTGAGTGACTTGTGTTCGCTAAGGACATAAGTTGCATCCGTAGAGATGGTTTGGGCTACTTCACACTTCGGCAACATAGCAAACGGTTTAGGAGAAGCACAATCTGTGAGCTGCCGCCAGTTAAGAAACGGAAGGAATAGCAAGGCATACATTTTAAACATGATACGCTCCTTTATTTTAGGACACTTTAGGACTCAATTGCATATTGTAAAGGTGTCCACAATTGAAAAACTAAACCAAGTTAAATCTTACAAAAAAAGTAAACTTTCGGGGCATTACACCTTCATCAGGACAACACGAACAGATACAAATTAAAACATGATACTTAACTGGAAGCTCCACCCTTGCCGTGGTATCAGCTCCTCGTCTACAAGATCCAGTTGTCTTTCCATTGGGAGATAACGCTGACCGAAGCGCCGCCAAGCTTCGTCACTGTGTCACTGTGGTCACAGGTCATGTGGTGACCCATTGACCTTACAGTGACGGCCTCTCAAGGCTGTTCAGTGGTACACAAAGCAGAATGCATGTACTGTTGTGAATGACGTAATCAGGGCTTGCACGCGCTTCCGCGAGACGGCAGGAACATCTTAGTATTGCGTAAGTGAACTTTTCTGGGGTCGGACAAGTAGAAATTGTCAAAATTTTCAATATTGTCAAAGGGAATTATCTTGTCCGTCAACCAAAGGTCACTTTCGGATGAGTATAATGAATGGTCACTGCCCGACAGGGCAAGTGGAAGAAGAATGTGTTACTATCAACGCCTGGGCATAAAACGTGTTGTTGTGCAAACTGTTCCAAATGTACGCATGAAGCACCTTTTGGAACCTGTACAGATAAAAGAAAAAGACAAAGACAAAAAGAAAGATAGAAAAGAAAAGAAAGACAGTCAGTCAGAAAGAATGAAAAAGAAAGAAGGAAGAAGTCAACGAAAAAAGGAAGAGATTAGTAAATGAATGAAGGAATTAAAAAAGGTAAAAGAAAGAAGCAGAAAGAAAGAAGAACGAATAAATGAAAAGAAAGAAAGAAAATAGATAGGTGGAGGGATTAAAAGTTGACAAAGAATGAAAGAAGAAATGAGAACAAAGCAGGCTGACCGAGAAATGAGAAATACAGTAATCATATCTGTGTACGATCTATAGTATGAAGGCATTTGTAGGATGTTGACGTCATCGCTAGAATCCAGTTGTGGACAAGCTGCCCATGTTGCACGTGCTGGTGGTCATCTGGTGAGCACGTTTCAGATGCGTGTCATGATGTGTCACTAGTTTGTTTACAATCATACTCCAACACCTTACACTCCTCGGTCACAACAGCTTTAAAAATGACGACACTGGGACTAAATATGTTTGCCCGATGTCTTCATATTGTTTTCTGCTTCAGATGCAGGCCTATAGATGGCAATGGGAAATATATAAACTCTCGTGGTTTTTTTCCATAAGAACCGCCACGTATGTCAGATGTCCTATCTCATATCTTAACAGTTTTCAGATAAAACATCGGCGGCTTGAGTACACGTGAGGAAACCCTGGCCGAGTCAACACTGGGCAGTATTCTTTACCTGGGTGTACAGGTGTAAATCTTTAAAATACAATATAGCGCCCCCTTCCCTCCTGGACTTGTAAGAGAGTCGCAGAAAAGTGAAGTCATCATACAACACAGTAAGTACATCCGTATACTATTCTTGCTTAGATGTTAAACGTAACATTGATGGAGCCAACATTTACAAAGAAAACAACGTGAGACAGTGTTTTTGGTGACTGCCAGAACACACTGAGAATGGCATTGTTGGTGACTGTCAGAACATTTTGAGAATCGTATTGTTGGTGACTGTCAGAACACACTGAGAATCGTGTTGTTGGTAACTGTCAGAACATATTGAGAATCGTGTTGTTGGTGACTGTCAGAACATATTGAGAATCGTATTGTTGGTGACTGTCAGAACACACTGAGAATCGTGTTGTTGGTGACTGTCAGAACACACTGAGAATCGCATTGTTGGTGACTGCCAGAACACACTGAGAATACCATTGTTGGTGACTGTCAGAACATATTGAGAATCGTATTGTTGGTGACTGTCAGAACATATTGAGAATCGTATTGTTGGTGACTGTCAGAACATATTGAGAATCGTATTGTTGGTGACTGTCAGCACACACTGAGAATCGTGTTGTTGGTGACTGTCAGCACACGCTGAGGATCGCGTCGTTGTTGACTGTCAGAACACAGTGAGGATCGTACTATGGTGGTCTTTGTTGTTCTTGTTGTTGCTGCTGCTGGTGTTGCTGAGTATTTAACGCAAAGCAGCAAAGAAGGGGGAAGGAGGGAAGAGGCTGGTGAAGGGCGTTAGGGATCAGAGAAAGGGGGCTTGAGGAAACCGAAGTGCTTAGGGAAAGCTCCGCATGTCCAGCTCTATAAACAGGTGTCATATGCAGAGAGACGAAATAAAACCGCGCTGAACACGGGATCTGGACCCAGGTCCCACTGTATCAGTAGCAAACACTCTTTACCGTTATGCTACGGACCGCCACGAAGCAGTAACGTGCAAGGAATCAGTCTGGCCACTTAGGCTACTCGGCATTGGTTGAGGGTCGCAGGTTATGGGCCTTGCATACGTAGTTCATTTGAGACATGTTTAGACGGCCGAATGCTTGCTGCATTCAAGAACATATCTCACTTATTGTGTTGGAAAGTTCGCATGCCACTGGTGAGTGGACGTACCTTGAAATACAAGCAATGCATAATGCAGTGCAGTACTATAAAAAGTGAAGGGAACTTTCTAAAAGCATGCACGCATACCCACACAAGTTAAAAACTAACATGTAAATCGGACGAGAGAACATTCCGTTTAGGGAGGAAGCTTTGGCAAAGTCGTATCACCAAGTCATCAGCGACAAAATTACGTATAAACTCAAAAGATTAAAAAAAATCTGTGCGGGGTGGAAGGTCAAGTGGACTAAATATATATAACCCACGAGCAATTGTCTACGCGGAGGGGGGAATAAACTTCAACGATTCAGTTACATCCTCCCTTCCATCCTACTCTCAAAGTCACCATTATCTAAAATTTTTATTTGCGAAAGTGCCAACAACATATGCTTTATCATATTAACTATGTCATTAAAAATAGGTGTTCCGTTAAGAAAAAGGGAATGTTTTAACCGTGAATAATTAAAATTTTGCATGAAGAGTCCTGCTTGTATGTGCCGGCGAATAAACAGAACAGTGAAGGTGTTCCACGGACGTGACGTCTGCAGACCTTACAGACATTACAGGGAACAAATATTAACATCTTAGCTTAGAAACTATTTTACAAACCGGAGGCAACCTATTCCTCTCTATCCTCTTATTTTCTCTCTTTCTGAGTGAGTGAGTAAGCGGGAGAATGATTGAATGAGTAAGTGAACGCGACAGAAAATTTAAATAGAGGTCACTTTAAAAGGTAACTAATCGCTTCAGCAGAAACCTGTCATACATGCATATAGAAACACCACTGTTAAACTTAGAAGGTTTATTTGAAATTTCAACGCAGATTGTTAAGGAAGAAGGGCGCAAGGAAAGGAAGAACTAGACATGCGAGGACACGTAGCAGCAGACAGGCGATGGCTTGCACTTTGAATGTCTCACACTGGGTATAGCACGTGTGCTGTACACATGGTCTGTATGTTGTACAGGCTTAGAACAACTGCTCTCAACTGGTTAGACAGCTGTTGTGATAAGATTCCAGAATGTTGGCTCAGCCAGTATCGCCCTCCATCGGTCAGTTGTGTGGGCGCGAACTGGAACCAAGTGGAAACTAATAATAATAATAATAATAATAAATTCTACAAGTTCTGCTGCAACAACAAATGCTTGAGAAGGAAACCGATTTGTATCGCTGCAGACAGTGGCACGCGCGCTTAAACGGAAATAGTTAACATGCCAGCAAGATGGAATAATGGAGACACCGTCAAGTACTTTTCCTTCCGACCTTTTTACAGGAATATAATGTTTAAAACCAACAGAACAGAGAACAGAAATTGATTCAAATACTTTTTAAAACTTCCAGTGAATGGCAATATAGGTTGCTTACTTCTGGCGGAAGTCAGTTATTGTCACTCAGTCACCGACTCACAGTCACCGGTCCAGTACAAATACAAGGCAAAATGCCTGTCTCACACGATCTGACTAGATATGAAGGTGAAGGAAACTTGTACAGGACACCCCGTCATACCCAACATAAAGACATTGTTTTGTTACAGTGGGAAATGTACCCCACACTTTTCCTTTCAGGGTCTGTATGAAATTGTGAGCCTACACACAACAGTTAACTGAGTCAAATTCACCGGAAAAAAACCCCAGTCGGTTTGGGTTAGTGTTTGACCGCTTCTTTCGTTTGACTTACAGTCAAGCCGTGTAAGGTCAGCTTAACAGTGGCCACTGCAGTATCCGGAAGGTCTGTTCATACATGGTCTGTTTTTATATGGCCTTTACCTTCTCAGCAGTTGTCAGCAATGCTTCGTGTGCAGATAAGTAGAGAAAGCATCTCTAACCCTCGATCGTGCAGTTCCTCGAAACGATTATAATTATGAACGTAATCACGCGCTGCTTATTCACACGCCGCCTCGCATTGCGTCCGATGATACGTCAAAACACATATGAACGTCGGAATCTTTTCATTAAATTCAAAAATATCCTAGCCCACTGATTTCAATGGCTTGACGGTATAAAACATAATTATTAGGATATATTCCTTTTTGTGCATTCACCTGTCATCGAACTTATTCTTACGTGGCAAACACAAGCCTTGCACCCCTCAGCTGGGAAAATGGAAGTATCCCATATTTTTAGCAGACCCACATGTTTACGCTCACACGAGTGGCAACCTCTTATTTTCTGGCTAATCGTTGGCCTCGCTGTCTCTGGCAAAAGCTTGTCTTTTATATGCGCACCCACCGCTATCTACTGAAATACAGGTATGTCTCGTTTTCTTATAAAATTTCCGATTATTCATATGGGACATGTCACAAATAAGCAAATTAATTAGGACAGGACGGAATTTTCCTCCACCATATGAAAGTTCTGAGAAATCTATAAAGGTAAGAAATGCTTATAACTTTACAATTACATTGATGGTACTTAATAATGAGTGAATAAAAAAAGTGAACATGTCGAAGCATTGAAAAAGGTTAACAAGTTAAGTTCTGTGTACATGCACGTCATTTGAAAACAACCCATTGGGGATTTTTTAGCTAGGAGAAATTCCACATCACCGCGTCAATAGTCTTGGTATATTTCCACGAGCCGGGTCGGGGTTCAAGGAACATGCGTAGTGGCAATTTAGCGACAGACGATGTTTCCGTTCAGAGCGAGGGCAAGCGTGCGCTTAATCCTCTGCGCGTTTGAGACAAAAGTCGAAACAAGTATTAAATTTTTGTTATTCTCTCGAAGCATAGCAGCTGTTTTACACAGCTTGTGTAGCAGACCCTATTTTCATTCTGTTTTCTTAAGAGGCACCCGCCATTCGTACAATTTAAGTTTTGTGGTCGACATCTAGCAACAAATGAATGTGTGGCTTCCTGCATCTCAAATCTTCCTGAAAGATATAGATATACAGGGGCGGAGTATGGCGGCCCCCACTCCCACTCCGAGGAGGGAGAGAGAGGTGAACGTTGTATTATGGCAAGTGACGTTCGACCAGTCCTTTTGTTACTGCCGCTCAGTTGTTTACTGACTTTTGTCGTTTCCTTGCCCCTCCCCCTTCCCCTTCAAGAGAACCGTGATCGGCCCCTGATATGTGTGTGTGTGTGTGTGCGCAGTATGTGGGAAGTAATTATATCTACCTTACAGTGCCTGCAGAGGGCGGGGGGTATGTTTTCTTTGTTGCAATTCCTTTACGAATAATCAGCTATATCAGACAGCCGTACCCAATTAAGCGCGCATTTTCACATGCACACACATACACACAGAGGGAGGGAGAGAGAATCGCTTCACAAAGTTGATACTTTTTGTTTTGCAGTACTTTTTTTAAAATTTTGCGCGCTGGTATTTTTCATAACACGAACTATTCATCAGATTCCATGCTGCGCCTGGCAGCTGCAAGTACAAAAAGAAAAGTTGCTTATAAACTGTACGATGGCCATGCATTAACTGTGAAATTCGAGCAATCATAGCAACTATATAGTTTGATTTTTGATGACATCGCAGATGTCCTCAGATAAGTGCGTAGTGTTTGGAATCAGCAGTGATTGGAAGCATCACGTGCAGATGTTTCCGACAGCTAACCAGTAGAAAACCTATTTTTGCATTAGCTGATTTCAGACATTCGCAGTACGGCAGGGACAGACCCACTCGTCGTTCGCCAGGTCCATGCCACACCAGCCCGAAAGGTGGCGTAGCGCCAATCTGTCGCTTGACTGGAGTCGGCGCACGCGCAGGGAAAGGTTCGATTGTGCGCGTTACGTCATAATGATGTTGCTACAGTTTTCGCTAACTGCGGACGTCATCGGTCAACATCCACTGTCCTTTTTTTTCCGTCAGCTGTTTTTCTCACTCTTCTATCAGCGGCCTTGTCCGAAGGACTGTTTCTTCGTCACTTCAGTCCTGCTAGTTATTTTCGAGTTTGGTGTCTCGTTCGCTTTGTTATATACGGAACCCCACAGATGGAATCCAGTGCAAGACAGAGTCAAGTGGATGCTTGAATAAGTTTAAGAGTCGAAGATCTGTGACTCTTGTTATTACTAAGCTTGCAACAACAACAAAAAACCTGACATGCGGCGGGCAACTAGTTGCAAGCCAAATTAAAAAAGGAGCTGTATTTCTGAGCATAAAGGTCCAGTCCAGGCGAACCTAACGTGCCGTGGTAGGCTAGCTGCGTCAGATTTGTGGATGGATGGATGGAGTCATTAAAGGCATTCCCTCCCGGCAGTTCTTAGTTCTTTTCACGCACCTTATTAAATGTACCATGTGCTTGAAAATTTAATTTTCTTCCAGTGTTCTGTTTTTGGTAACTAATTTTGAAATCGTTCCTCTAGAATTTCATATTGTTTTGATGTTTGTACTAGCTATGGGACTCGACGTGTGGGCAGTGAGGTGAGGGTTTGTGGGAGTTCGGGGTCGGTGGGTGGGTTGGTGGGAACAGCGGGATTTTTATTCTTGAAAGCTTTAAACCAAAAGTAGACAATTTCTAGAGTTATGTGAAAGTCTTCCGCAGCTGGCTGGTGTGGATGATTGTTAGTTTCTGCCCTTCTGGTCATGCGAGCGACCTGCTTATCCAGTGTATTTACCTTCATCATTACTTGTGGAGCAGAGATAAGAACTACCCTACAAACCAGCCCAGGGAAGAAGGCAAATGACTCGGAAACTCAGATACTGAAGACAGAAAGGAAGACTAACTACAGAACCAGTTCATTGACGGTCGGCCCGAATGTAAAAACTTCAAGAGATTCGACATATTTCAGAAAATGTCACAGTCTGTTGTTGGGTTTGGGCGGACTGGAGGGAGGGGGTCTGTAGCTGTAATCTTCTGGGCTGCTGGTGGTAAGGTGCTAGTTCCCTGCCTGCTGGACTTTCTTCTGTACATAGCATAGTAATATGACCCCCATATGACCCCATCTCTTTATAGGTGGAACCACTGTCGCTCAGAAATTACCTACCAACAACAGACTGACAGTGATGTCAGCTATAAATCACTTTGTTATAGTAAGCTTATCTTTCTATATTGTAATGTACACATCTCTCTCTCTCTCTCTCTGTCTCACCGCCTCTGTCTCTCTGTCTTCTCTGCCTGTCTGTCTCTCTGTCATGAATGCCAACTCCCCCGCTTCGATGTCGGTGAAGGGAAGCAAATCAACTTGTCGGCCATAAGTAGTTTTTTTTTTGGGGGGGGAGGGCCGGTAACTTCCAGATGCCAGTTAAAATATGTTATGCCACGGTACTTATCGTCCCTCATCCAAGGCCACATTATACCGTGCAGGGCGTGAGGTCATGTCTTACAATAGTTGCTGAGCTGAGGTGTAGTTTATGAACTCTAAGCTAGCAAATCAACGAAGGCGTAACAAACACAGTTTGCGCATAGTTTATCCATACCTTTCTACCCTGCCTCTCTCTCCCTCCCCAACCCCTCCCGCAACTGTTTGCATATAAATTCGTTCACGTGTGTGTACTCGCGTTTGTATCTTGGAGAGACCGTGTTAAATGCGCATGTGTGGGTGTTAATATTGCGTTCGTTTTTTTTTGTTTTTGTTTTTGTTGGAGAACACTCTTATATAAAAGAAACACCGAGGAGTGAAATTCTCAGCTTTCCATTTTTGCGGACATTTCTACTTAACAAATAGACAGTGAAAGATAGTATCAGATTCTCCTTCTTTTTTAAGGTTCCACGTCATGGTAGACAATTTCATAGTTTTCGTTGTAAAGATGTAACAACAACTGCGTCCCACAAAAGCTTGTCTTTAAAATTCTGCGTAATTTTCAATATCTGATGATAAATCTTCAAGCAAGAAGAAATTACGTCAAACCTATTGCAGAACTAGCGTAAAAGATTTGTACTGCGGCTCATCTTGGCCCGTCCCCTTTCCCCCTCCTTCCACACACACTTAGACATGCAGCTTAGTCTTAATGTTCCAAGTAAGTCGGTGTTTAGTCATGCGTCGAAGACTTCTCCAACTTTAACGAATTCCGGAATCTTTGCCTCACATATTCCAAGACATTCAGCAGCCTATGGTTATGAGTCCTACCAGCCTTTCAGCTTAAGAGACTTTTTAGTTCGAAGGTTGCCGAGCTGACGGCTTCTGTTGTTCCTCCGCAGATCCCTTCAGTATGGACACAGAGAGCACGGACAGCACCACAGGGTCGTCCAACAGCGTGTCAAAGGTCAAGGACAGCCAACACGAGCGCGACGGGTGGGGCGGTAAGCTGGACTTTATCCTCACCTGCATCGGCTATGCCGTTGGCCTGGGAAACATCTGGAGGTTTCCGTACCTGTGCTATAAAAGCGGAGGCGGTAAGTGCTACTGTTTGAGATGCGCACCTGCTGTATTTTTCACTGGCTGAGACAACTACATGCACTTAACTCTCTGAGACAGCTGCCCGTGGAGAGATTCCCCCCCTCCCACCACTTCTTTCTTTCTGAAACGCCTTATCATGGTGTCTGTCCCAAACCCTGTTTCAACAGTTCTACATGAGACATACACATCTATAATTATCAGTCCTATCAGTCTGTCTCACGGCACTGCTTGTGACCTATTTCTTATCCACGCAAGATGCACTGTACCAAGAAATGTGTTTCAAGGTACAAGTAGAATATCAGTATCTTTGTATACTATCATACAGACCATCAAAATGACTAAACGCATTTCACGATGTGTATGGAACTTGCGATACAAAAGTGGTTGAAACATACTTTTATTGCATAAACTGTATAACGTGTGATTAAATAGCATCAAATATGAACAGTTCCAAGAATAAGTGGCTGGAAATATACATTTTGTTTCATGCTTTCTGACGTGATCAGAAGTCTGCTTGAATGCTCTTTCAGGTGCCTTTTTCATTCCCTACACCATGTTCCTGCTGGTCTGCGGGCTGCCTTTGTTCTTCATGGAGGTCTCCTATGGCCAGTTCTCTTCTCTGTCACCTGTTGCCATCTGGAAAATCTGCCCCATGTTTAAAGGTCAGAGTGCGCTGAGCTCAAGGATAAGAAGGTATTAATGTAGTTATCCAGCTCTACAAAAAGCGGTAGGATATGCATATTAATTATAATATACACACATGGGCCTGTAAATACAACATGTACGAAAGAGCGTTCATCAAAATTACATAGGAAAAAGGCCTCCTAAATATGCTGAGCTCTACTGACTGGTGTTTTCTTGTTACTGCCTGCCAGTGACAAGCACAAGCGGGAAGCTGACAGATATATAAACTGTTTCTGGGGAATATATTTATCTCTGGTTATTGTATTTGGGGCCGATAAACACGAAGTGCAGCTCAGATTCAGTACTATCGGGACAAAAAAGAATAGGGAATTAGTTTGCGGAGACAGAAACTGAGATTAAGAGAGACTGAGAAAGATTGTGGGATGGCAATGGAGGTAACAGAATTAAGAGAGACTGAGCAAGAATGCGAGGGAGAGATATGAGCTAAACTAATTTCTCTGTTTATGCATTCATATTTCTTGCCTAAATGGCGTAAACACATTTGTTGTGAGCCGCGCGATCTGCTGATGTACAGGGGTTGGCATCGGCATGGTGATGGTGTCCTCCATCGTCTGCATCTACTACAACGTTATCATCGCCTGGACCATCTATTATCTCTTCCTGTCGTTCCGTGCCACGCTGCCTTGGAGTCACTGCCAGAACGAGTGGAACACCAAATTCTGCATCGACACCAGCCAGCGCCTGGCTGCCGAGCTGTCCAGCAACAACCACAACCACAGCCACACCAACGGCAACTCCTCCACCCTGTACTCGTTGACCTCTGTAGGGGAAGTGGTCGCATTCCCCTCGCCCCCCGTCATTGAGGGAGTGGCCAGCACCAGCGAGGAGCTTGATGCTGCGTTCACCATGGCAACCAACTTGTCAGGGCCACCGGGAGGCAAATGGATGTCAGCCAGCGAGGAGTTCTGGCAGTGAGTGTCGTCTTGTGTGTCTGTGTCTGTATATTTCGTTATTACTCCTGCAGTCTATAACAGTTAGTTATCCCAGTATAGGGATGTTACGTATCCAGTCCCGTTTGAATGTGCAGTAGGTTACATACAGATTCGAATTAAAAACATAACATAATCGAGAACGAACGAACGAGCTGACCAACCAACCAACCAACCAACCAACCAACCAACCAACCAACCAACCAACCAACCAACCAACCAACCAACCAACCAACCAACCAATCAACGAACAAACCAATCAACGAAGGAAGGCATGCACGCACGCACGAGGTCTCCTCTATTGCCACTACGTACTTACTAGCGATTGGCTGGTAATTTACAAAGAAATTTGAGTTCTTAAGGCTTTATGTGCTTGGAGATTCTAAAGTCTTCGCCTATGGGTATTTGGTCATAAACATAAATTTGGACAATGCAGTTCACTATACTTCTATGCTCAGCGTTCCATATCCAAACTGAACGTTGTGTACCCTGAGTATGTTTGTGTCCAGAGGTTAGGCTACCACCTGGACGACAGACCATAGGACTGGATACGTAGCATGCTTACAAAAATAATGTTGTGTAACCACAGTAGGGGAGTGCACTGTTCTGGCATCCTGCATCTGACATGCGGAAATGTAATTATGTTTGACTATATATATATATAGGGACTGTCTTCAAAACACCAGGCTGTGACTACAAATAGGAAGCTTTCTTTTGAGCACTTTAGTAGGCTCGACATAGGCCTACGTACAGGCTTACAGGGAACGTGAAATGAGCCTTGAATCTGTTTAACGCAAACTCTTCACAATACAGACACCACGTGCTGAAGCTGTCGTCGGGGATTGAGGAGATAGGGGAAATAAGATGGGAGCTTTTCATCTGCCTGGCCTTGTCCTGGGTGTTTGTGTTCCTCTGCCTCTTCAAGGGCGTCAAAATTCTGGGCAAGGTCAGTCCTTCGTTCTGACACGAGCTATCACAACGCATCTGGCATTACATCTTGGTGTGCGAAAATGATCGTTTACACAAAACAAAACGGGCTTATATTTCGACTAAAACCCAATTTTGGAAATTTGCCCGATAGGCCTATTCCTCCGTTTACTGTTTGCGTTAGACGCATATTTCTCTTGTTATGCCTGGCTTTGATAGATCGTATTCTTAATGATCATATTATCCAAGCGTGTGTGTGTCTGACGATGCTAGATCACGTTAGTGATAATCACTTAGCCTAGTCCTTTGACATTTTCCGTCTCGCCAGGTAATGCACTTTGCCGCACCTTTCCCCTACCTGGTTCTAACAGTACTTCTGATCCGCGGTGTGACGTTGCCAGGTGCTATTGAAGGAATCAAATTCTACATCATACCGCGCTTTGAGGAGCTGGCTAAATTTCAGGTATGAAAACCTAAATTTCTGAAAATAACACCAATTTTTTAAACTAAAAAATTGGGATCTTTGTACTGCACTAAAAAAATAATGAGATTGCCAACCCCGGTCCTGCAACAGTTAAAGGGAAACTTAACCCTAGACTCAACTTGAGATGAATTCATAGATATTGATATTGTGAGTCTTGTCGGCCACAAATTTCAAGCTGTATCGGTACTATTTCCATACAATCCAAGTTTTAATTTCGGTAAATAGTGGTACACGGACGTCGCCATGTTGTGGTACTCTTTCGCGAATGAAAGCAAAATATCGCTGCTGTCGTCTGGTCTGGTGACGTCAGTTCTCCCAGAAGTATTCTTCAACATGCCACAGTGCAAAGCGTTCAGCTGTTTCAACGAACAGTGCAAATCGTTTAATGTAGACGGAAGCCACAACAGCTTTTTTGGGATTATGAATCCAGCAAAATAAAAGATTTGTATGCACTATGTAAAAAGTGGCTTGAAAATTTAAAGAACCCCAAGTTGGCTCGTCGTGCGTAAGAGTATAAATGGCACAAATCGCACCTCGTGTGCGAGGACCATTTTACGGAGTGCTTTGAAGGCACCTACGAAAATGATGTGGCTGCTTCGCTTGGCTTCAAGACTTTTAAGAAAAGGTTAAAGAAAGGAGCCATTCCGACAATTATCAATACAAAGTGTGCAAATTGAAAAGGCATTGCAGTAAGGCAAGACCGGACCGAAGCTGAGCCTGAGAGTGAGAATAGACGATTACAGCTGAGAGCGAAAAGACAAACAGCGCGGGTAAAATAAAAAAAAATTCAAATTTTTACTGCTAAACAACTAATGATAATGATATAAAATATTACGGTTTTTTTAATCATGATATAATTTGTATGAAGTGTTATTTATTTTATTTAAGTAAATATAGAAAATACTTAAATAGGTATATACAAATAATG
>SMGT01011391.1:389734-403864 GCA_004794575.1 Lanistes nyassanus
CATCAGTTCAAGCCAGGTTACTTTTAAGGTTAAGTTTCCCTTTAAAACCACTGAATTAAATAGGAACTGGAAGTTTAGCGTGTTCAAACCTTCGGACTTGTCGAAGTATATTTTCTCACGACGAAGATATCCCAAATGCACATCGCTATATGCCAGTAAATGCGTCACAGGTGTGAACACTTTGAATGTTAGGTAACTCTTCCATTGGTATACAGGTCTGGGGAGACGCTGCTTTGCAGATTTTCTACTCGGTGGGCATGGCGTGGGGAGGTATCATCACTATGGCCAGTTACAACCGCTTTAACAACAACGCATACAGGTAACCAATTTGTTTTTAAGTTCACAAAGAACCTTCAGTTTACTGACAGAGAAACTAACTATACGTTTTATAATAAATGATAAAGGAAGGATTACAGCGGTAACCTTAAAAACGAAACAAAATGTGACTTCAGTTAATTATTTTTTGTCCGTGGGTATTACAGTACATCGTTTTTCTTTTTTGAAAATCTTGGATGCCGCTTTCTTGATGAACCTCACTAACAGGCTGTTTGCGTGGTTTCTCTCAACACGTATACAGATTCTTTTAGTACGTTTCTGCACTGGAATATTTACTGTTATAGATACCTTTCTTCGTATCCTTACTTTCGATTCTCTCTTTGCTACGTGTATGGGTACGGTAGGCTCCCTTGTTTGCATACGTCAGCATACGGGTATGTCTAGCGCTGCCAGTACCTTGTTGGGATTGTCCATTGACGATTTTATAGCGCTCTGTTCTCATTTGTTCTTTGTTAATCGTATCCTTTTAGTTATTAAAGAATGTAATTCCTGGGGGTGTTTATCTGTGGACTTGACCTTAGCTTGCTAGCATTATTTTCATGCCATGTGTTCAGTACTAGCGTATAGAAAGAATTCTACCAATAATTTTTTTATCGGTTCGTAACTCGTGAGCAAAAACCAAGCTGTTGAAACTTGCTGTTGTGAACAGGGATGCTATGATTGTACCTTTCGTGAATTGTGGGACAAGTGTATTCGCCGGGTTTGTCATCTTCTCCGTCCTGGGCTTCATGGCCCATGAAGCTAACAGCACCGTGGACCAGATAGTTACACAGGGTTAGTGAGAGTATAGCCATTCGGGGCATAGTAACTACAGGTTAGTAAGGGTATAGCCATTCAATGTAAAGTCTTTCTAGCTTAGTAAGTGTACAGCCATTCAATGTATATTCTCTCCAGGTTAGTAAGGGTATAGCCATTCAATGTATGTAGGTTAGTGGTGGTATAGTCATTCTGTGCATAGTTACTCAAAGTTAGGAAGAACATTCAGGGTATATTCAAGGTTAGTGAATATAGCCATTCTGTGCATAGTTCAGCTGGAGTGATTTACAAGCTGCTTGTAGAGTATTCTCACATAGCCGAGGTTTCGTTTACTGTAAATTGTTTTTATTTGCATATCACTGTTACTCGCGTGCGAAGAACCCCGTTTGACAGCTTCTCATGATTCCAGCGATCATTTTCAGGGCCGGGACTGACGTTCGTTGCGTACCCCGAGGCTGTGTCCAAGATGCCCATTTCTCCACTGTGGTCCATTCTCTTCTTCCTCATGCTGTTTGTGGTGGGACTGGACAGTCAGGTAAAACGACGCAAGGTGTTCTCTGGCTTTGGTTCGGAGATGGTTCAGTACTTTTTGTACAGATCATTCCAAATTCCGTTTTGACGGCTCCCCAGCCGCCTTTTTTAATAGAAAAAAGCATTATCCCCTAGTGACAAAGTGTACTGCACCTGTGTGTTAAAGTCGAGGCTATCTCTTTACTCGTTTAGCTTGAACAAATTATGGCAAACTGTTTCTATCTCCAAGTATAAAAGTGCCATCTCTGATTGTCTCATTGAACACTCCAACAGAGCCAACCAAAGTAGAATAGCCAGAATGAGACTAAATGGAGAATACCATCTTATTCGTAAGGACCCGGTGACCTGCAGCTGTGGGGACAGACTTAACACTCCCCATGTCCTGCTAGAGTGCAACATAAATAGCCAGGAAAGGGATACACTTAAAAATGTTCTACACAATCTAAATCTTGACTTCAATCTAAAATCGTCTCTAGACCCTCCCAAAAAATTAAGACAATACATAATGGATCTGACAGCGCAGGTAGTAAACGCCCATCCAAACGTTAGATATATTTAATAATAAAATAAATAAATAAAAAGGGACTAATAATCATTAAAATACACCAAGTAAACTATAGGACAAGCGTAAACTGTACAGCACTAAAAAGTAAAAGGCGAACACCAAGGTAGAGATAAACAAAATGCAGGAATAGGGCGACAGTAGGGTCGACCAGCAAGCGCTCCACCACTCAAGCCACAGGCAGCCACCTTCCTCCAGCCGCGCCAGGAAAGCTACCACATAGCCACCACCAGTCCAGAGCACCAAGCCAGGGCCCTCTTCCCTCCCCCTTCCTCCCCCAAGCCCACTACCCCCTCCCCAGTGCGAAATCACCGCGAGGTGGAAGCACTTTCCCTCCCAAATCAACAACAACAACAACAACAAAGTCTCTTTGAACAGCAACCTCCACATTGTTGGGTTAAAACTTTGTTCAAGGATTAATATTTTTTTCATTCCAAAGCTGCTAGGCTACTTTAAACTTGAGGACGTGTCTAACCGCGTCCTTTACATACTGGTCTAGTTTTCTGGGAAAGCGTTGGTGTTAATAACTGGAACTAAGCAAGTGTATAGAAAACTTTTCTTGGTTTGCCAATAACGAACCTAGAGAAATTGCATAATTTACAGACTAGATTGGTGGAATGTTCTGAGTTCTGGAAATGGGTAATCTGTTCGATAATAATTGTTAAATGCTTTAATAGTGTTTATCAAATAACTAAGGTCCCAAATGATGCTAACAGTTAGGTTTTTGTGTTTAGTATGTTTATGTTTCAGTCCGGATGTTTGTGTTTAAGCATGGCATGTTTGTGTTTGGCATGCCCCTGTTTCAGTCAGGCATGATTGCGTTTCGGTCTGGCATACATGTAATTCGATTTGGAATGTCTGCGTTTCAGTTTGGCATGTGCATGTGTGTGTTTCAGTTTGGCATGTTTGAAACCATGCTCAGCAGCTTGATTGACGAGTTTCCTCAGCTGCTTCGCGGAAAGAAGACTCTTCTCACTGCCGTGGCGTGCACAGTAGAGTTTCTCCTGGGTCTTCCCTGTATCTGTCAGGTCAGTTTAGTCTGCTTGCGCTATCTCTGACAGCTGAGATTTCTTGCTCTTGGCTTCGTGTTTGTTTTATATTTCTCGTTTCGTTTTCTTTGTTTTACCTTTCTTAACGTTTGTTTTGTGTTTCATGTTTCTCGTTTCGTTACCCATGTTTCATCTTTCTTGTTGTTTGTTTCGTGTCATGTTTTATTGTATCGTGTCATGTTTTATTGTTTCGTGTCATGTTTTATTGTTTCGTTCCCGTGTTTCACCTTTCTTGTTGTTTGTTTTGTGTTTGTTGTTTGACCGTTCTTGTTGTTTTATTTCGTGTTTCATATTTCTTGTTTCATTTTTCATGTTCCACTTTTATCGTTGTTTCGTATTTCACGTTTCTTGTTTCTTTTCCCACGTTTCAACTTTCCTGTTTGTTTTGTGTTTCATTTTTCTTGTTTCGTTTTCCATGTTTCAACTTTCTTTTATGTTTCATATTTTTTTCATCATTCTTGTTTGTGTTTCTTTTGTGTTTCTTGTTTCTTGTGTTTATGCCTGTCAATGAAGTCAACAAAAGGGGAAAAAATTCACAGGTGAAGAAAATCATTTTTTGTATAAATCACGAAATTATCGTCAGGAGTTTAAAACAGTATTTACAAGAAGTTGCATTCATGATTTCAAATCATTTTTATGTCTGTATCCGGTGTGTTAGCGCAACGATTTTTAGCAGCATCAGTTACACAGTTTATTATGATGATGCTTGTATGACGCATTAACGACGTACAACATTCAACAGGGGGGAATCTACGTCCTGCAGACGATGGACTGGTACTGCTCCAGTTTTTCTCTCATGATTATCTCCTTCGTCGAGTGTGTCGCCATTTCGTGGATCTACGGTGAGTTTTTCCATGGGGGGCGCTGCTTGTTTGATCTGCATTGTATTGTTACCTCTGCTAACTTCTTGTGTAACAGGGTTATAGGAATGCGCATTATTACTTCCAGCGCTATACTGTAGCCAGCTCATCACAAAATCTTGATTCCTAATACATATGTGTAGGTGAGTCTTAATTCTGTCAAGTTTTTAATAGTCCCGTAAGCCCTAATGATGATCCCCAACGCTAACCCATCCCTAACCCTCTCCTCGGGTAAAAAATCCAAAACAGAAACGGTGAAAACGAACGTCTTCGGAATTCGGCTAACGCGTACCATTGCTTATCCTGCTGACTGTGACTAAAAGAAGGTGCGTTGGGACGTCTTGTTGCGTCAGTATACTTTCACTGATTAACACACGAGTTGTTATCTGAGGATACCCCTCCCCCCAGCAAAGGAGATGTGGGGAAAAGAAATTTCACGTTCCGTAAGCAAATGGCTTGCCCAAGATTATTTTGGATTCTGTATAATTTAGAAGTATACAATATAAGAACAAATTAAAGAAACAAATTTTTAAAAACCAAAAAAACAAAAAACAACAACCCCCCCCCCACCAAGTTTCGACGGTACACCGGAGGGAGAGTGACAAGTTGATGGCCAGGGAACCGGAAAGCTATGTGGACGGAAGCTGTGAGGACGGAAGCTGTGTGGACGGAAGCTGTGCGGACGGAAGCTGTGTGGACGGAAGCTGTGCGGACGGAAGCTGTGTGGACGGAAGCTATGCGGACGGAAGCTGTGTGGACGGAAGCTATGCGGACGGAAGCTGTGTGGACGGAAGCTATGCGGACGGAAGCTGTGTGGACGGAAGCTGTGTGGACGGAAGCTGTGTGGACGGACGGAAGCTGTGTGATTTAAGGTGACTAGAGAATAGTTTATGTGACCACCCGTGCCAGCAACACAAGTTTGTGCACAGTTTTCCACAAAACTTAAAAAGGGGTATCCTCGATTATTTATTATTTGATGATTTGAAGCAGTCTGACCTATCGTCTGTCTGTCTGTAGGCATGGACCAGTTTATGAAGGACATCGAGCTGATGATCGGGTTCAGACCGTGCAGCCTGTGGCGGTACATGTGGAAATATGTGACGCCCGCAGTCGTCTTGGTAAGGGGCACGTCACTTCTCCTTAGTACTCTTACACCTACAGCCACAAACATCTGTAGCAGGCAAACAATCAGACAAACAAGTGAATAGACATACGGATGGGGGACGGACAGACGGACAGACAGACGGACAGATGCACAGATGCAAAGGAGAGGCAGGGGAGAGACGGAGGGAAGCTCATCAAAGGGAGGTAACTTTCTGGTTTTCCGATTAGTATAGCTATTGAAATACTGCAGGGTGTCTCCCTTGTTCATTATTGTCATGGGCTTTTGAAGACTCTTATAACAAATGAACATAGGTTCATGATGCCACATAAATACACTTGTGTGGGTGTGCGCTTGCGCTTGCGCGTGCGTTCGTGCGTGTGCCCGTGTTTGTATGTGTGCATGTTTGGGTATGTGTGCCTGTCTACCTGTATGCTTGCAGTTCATCTGGGTGTTCAGTGTAACTACTCTGGGTCCTGTGACTTACGGCACATACCAGTACCCTGCCTGGGCCATTGTCATGGGGTGGACTATCGGAGTGTCTTCTATGCTGCCTATCCCCGTCTACGCGTGTTACCGCTTGTGCGGTGAAAAAGGCTCCTTTGCTGAGGTAGGTTTGACACAGCTTTCTTATGCGTCATCGCAGCCTAGCAAGATAACATCGATAAACACTAACTGGTACCGCTGGAATATACAGAATATCGTTTCAGCTTCAGGAAATAAAGTATGCCTCGACAGGGGCAGTCCTGGTGCTCGGAACAGTGTTAGAAAGTCTAGTCTGGGTGCAACTGTTTTCAAGTGATTGAGTGCAGTATAGGTACATGCTGCGGATCCTAAACGTTGGAGCGAGATAGCCCGTCTGTTCACGTGACACAAAGCCTACACACTTACATGCAAGAAGGCACGTCAGAGCGTGACATCAGTATGAGACACTGTACTTTTACAACAATGTCCAGCTAAGGTTAAGAAGCCCTGACGTCACTACACCACTTTGATCTGGTGCATTTGTGGGATTTTTTGGTTCAAATTTTGGTAATTGGTTTTTTGTAAAGAACAAAATCCGTTTAGTCATTTAAAGTACTTTGCACTTGTTTTGGTCTTCAGCTGTATGCTAAGGCTTTATTCCTTGTTTAACCGAGAATAATTACATTTGCTGCAGAGAGTGCGAAAGTTGTGGACGCCCGCGTCAGACTGGGGTCCCAAATTACCCGAAAACAGGAGACTGTACCTGGCATCACGGGGCATTTCCAACATGGAGTCCATGGAACCTCTGCAGAATAAAAGTTTTGCAGCAATCTGTGACCAAAAGTCGCGCGAACAGTTCACTCTTGTGCAGAATGAGGAAGTGTGACAGTAATAGGTGTGGGAGGACAGGAGGATTATAAACTGCACTGTTATAAAAGTGGAGAAAACATTTAAGGAGCCTTCACACAGTGTGCAACAACTCCATGAAGTGTGGCAATTTATGTCGCATAAGATGTGGAGGCACAGTACCGCGCCTGCTTATAGCAAATGTGAGACTGGTCTAGTTTTGAAAGACTGTACCTCAGGTTTTTTTTTGTATGAGGACATTCTTGCATGCGTAAAACTGCATGCTCGTTGGACAAAGAAATTATTTTAAAATAAAAAGTTTTATAACAAGTTGATATTTCCAAGTAAGTTCTATTCCAAGAAACGCAATCGCTGTCTTATGCAAAGATGAAAAATGTATATTTTAAAATTTTGCTGTGGTTTTATTTTATTATTATTTTTGTGTTAAAGTTTACCTATTTCATTGTTAAACATTGCGAGAGAGAGAGAGAGAGAGAGATAAGAAGATAGAGAAAGAGATGCTCGGAGTGTGCGAGTGACACTAGAGAAGGAGAATATATGCAATGTGTAAGGGTAAGTGTCTATAATAAAATGTACGTTTGGTATTAGGCGGATATGTCTACCATATCAGACATTCAGCAGCTCAGTTTCTGGAATAAGTGATCTTGTTTCACGAAAACATCTGCTTCTTCTTCCCAAGAGTTTTGATGTTTAGTGAAATTTTCTTGCGATGTAGAACGTCCTAACTAGGTAGAGAAAGCTCATTGTGACTGTTAGTCAAAGAACATGTACGTATAATTCTTAACTTGCTTGCATTTCCAGTGGTGACCTTGCAAGTCTTTCCATTCTTTGCTCTTAAACAATTATTCATTTACCGCCTCATCATTATCACCAAGTCGTATAACGACGCTGGATCCACTGTACGACGGAGTAGCCGTTATATCTAGGATGCTCTATCTTCGAAACTTAAAAACGGCTAGTTGACCTGACCTGGAAGTTTTGAAGTGGAAACTGTTCTGTCTGTACACTTCGGCACTGAGAAGTTAGAAAAGCAAACGTTTATCGTCTGGCAAGGGCTGGGCCGTGCTGTTGGTGTTATTTCGTCCTGTTTCGTGAACATTCTGAGCTGCAAACAGTGACTGAGAAACTCTGTTACCATAGGGAGAAAGAAAAACCACATTCGGAATAAAGTATATCATCAGGGTCGCCACACTACTCTTGCTGCCATCGTTACTAAGGACACAGTCAAAGTGCACAAGCACAATCGTGTCAGGAAGAAGTAAAATAAAAGCTGAATTATTGGTCTGTGGACGACGAGCGAGATCACGTGACACGCTTTGATGGAAGGAAAATAGGGAGAGAGATGATGGATGACGGCATCGATTCTAACCTTCCTTTACGGTCTTCGTGTGGCAGACGCACAATATGCCAATGTCTGTGACACTGGGAGCTACAGACGTGATTCAGTCGGTCTGTTCAGTCATCTGTTTATTGTGCACTCTGCAAGAAATAGTAGTCTTGGTGACTGTATAGGAGAGTGAGAACACAGCTCTGAAAATCAGATTATTTTTGTGATATTTTTATGTTTTGATTATGTATTAGTTTACACATCAAATCAGCACTAGAGATCTTTGTTCATCATCATCATCATCATCATCAATCATCATTTTACTATTATTATTATTGGGTCGATCAGCCCACAGCGGATAACTGAGGCTAAAAAACCATTATTAGGACAACGGGAAGCGGGAATAAAGAACCTTTGGTCAAACTTCATCTGTGAGAGTTGTCTGCTTCAGCATAAACACACACACGCACAGAGGCACGTAGCCGACTTGTCGTCGATTGATGGTCAGCGCATCTGATAAGGATACGAAGCGGGTTTTCCTTTGTGCACCAATCGATTTTTGTTCTTTTGGTAGAGGGTGTTTAGGTTCTAGCGATTCCCAACCTTTCTGTCTCGGCAACAATATATCGCGATCATTGAAATCTCGCACATACTGGACGTCTCCGGGTAGATAATAAGCTTCAAATTTTGTAAAACTTTGTGTCGTTTGCCAGCAAGAAAGTTAGTGAGAGAATCCAATTTTGCAGTAAATCTCTCCATTTTTTCAAAGCACTGAGGCTAGACGGAAGTTCCGCAAATCTTTCAGCAACAAGTCGTTTGGCGACGAGCAGAGCGAGAGAGAACAGAAAGCATCCTTGTTGCAGTTGATCGCTTGAGTAGCGTCCCTTGGATACACCCGCGGGTTTCCATATTAAATGGCGCTTGGATTGCAGTTTTCTTTGTGATGCGAACTCCACCCACACTAAACGGGTCAAGCACCTATCGAAAGCACTTTACTCTGAGAGAGGACGCATACTGCGCCCTGAGACGCTAGCAAACATGCAGACATATTAACCCAACACGAGGCAATCCGTGTGACGTCACGACATTTTTGGATACCTCTCGCGACGGGAAATGGAACCATCTCCCACGGAAAAGGGGAGGTAGGTTATATCAATAATACTTTAAATGGGCAACTTCTGAGTCCTTTTCCGACAGCGTTACTATTACCTGTGACTCAAATTTGAGCTGAAGAAAGTTACTTGTCTTGTAATCATAGTGAGTTATGTAAGCTGTAAGTTAATGTCCAGTTAAAGTTACAGTAATGAGAAAGACAAGGAGACTGGTAACGCGCGTCTTGCCGGGCTTTCATATGCATGATGCGGGGTGCTAAAACAAACAAACAAACCACCAGATGCGTATGGGAATCTGCGAGGAGTTTTAGCACAATAATATAAAGTGGCTCTCAACGGCCGTCTGTACTTTCATAGACGAGAAAGAATTGGAAAGAAGGAAACACAAGAGAAAGTAAAGAAGTAAAATTTAAAAAAGACAGACAGTCAGGCAGACAGTGCATTTGGTCTCCATTTCACAACTGACGTAAAATAGGTGCCATGCTGAACCACGCAAGAAAGCTTTTTTTTCTACTTTCCGACATTTTTATTGGAGTGGACAAAGTCTACGCTAGTTACACTAAGCAGATTGGCAAGCAGTAGGAATCATGCTAGGCGTTCGACTTGCGTAGCACGTAATGCTATACATATTTACGCACGATTATGACACGTGCATGAAATGAACATGTGAACAACCAAACTTAGCAAACCTGGCCCAAGAGCACACCATGTCAGATTTCACAAGTTGACAAAGATGCATTATCTATTGTCTAGACACTTCTGACAACAACGTGCCAATGAACATTTTCATCATTGGTAAAGGAAACAAAGAAACAATTTTGACACACGCGTGGCTCTTTTAAATATATATATTTTTTTTCCTGCTACAAACACAGCGGGCAAGTCACTAGTACCCACAAATGGACATCATGTTTTGTTATGTATTGTTAAAAAAGTCAAGACTTGTTGACAAATATACAGAAGAACTAATTACAAATAGTAGTTCTAGACAAAAGGAGGTACTGACAACCAGAAATATTCTCAGTACTGTAACCCCGTGTGGGGGTGTACAGTACACTGCCCAATACCTTGCAGTACAAGTAAACAGCTATACAGATATTTATACAAATCAATCATGGTCTCCAGTAAACATATGCACAGTCTCCAAGTCGTGTATATACAAACAGTACTGCGTACAAAACATTCCCGACAAATGTTTAAAGTCGTTGTATTCATCTAATATTATGCGATAGTGTTCAAACAGCCCGGGGCTGGCTTGGATGATCGTTCTTGTCTCCTGTTCACACGTAAAGGTGCACATAAAATACACAGAGTGAATGGGCCTTACGACCACTCTTAAAACCGGAAAAGTAGCTACGAACGCTAATGCAAGCCAGCCCAGAGACTATAGTATTATGTATGTCTCACAGAATGCAATAACAAACACAAAGACCCACTGAAGACGGTTAACTTCATTTTCACAGTCACAACAGCGTGTGACAAACTCCATGACTACGTTTCAAGTGTGTTTAGTTGTCTGTTCAAGATTCAAAGTGGTCTCATGATATGTACAAAAATCACTGGCTCATGTTTACAAGTCTAAATCAATGGCCACGTTTTGCACAACTGGATTCATAACACGTAACAACGATGTTCAGATATGATATACATTTTTTTACAAACCTTCTTGCCGATATTTACATAAACTCAGAATATGCTTGCATAGGAAAATATCATTTCAATTTGATCCAAATAACAGCTCTAAATCATTTGAATAAAGTCACACGCAGGTGTATGTACCATCACAATTAGGAATGAATGGCAAACATTGTTTGTTTGTTTTTTTTAGTTAATGAAATGGCTTGTAAACGAACTGTTAGGATCAAATCAACAACAACAGAAAAGAGCTTTAACAATCAAAGTCAGGCATAAAAAATGTAACAGCACGCGAAAAGGGATAACGCGTCGTTCTTAAACTTGCAACTTAAGTACATGCGCATTCATACCATAATGATATTATTATCACCCATGTAAATGCTTTTAGGTAACAAATGTAATCTGAGATGTTATCCCAGGTAAAGGTGATCACCGGTTTTACACCGCAATGGTAAAAGGTTAATCAACCTGAACAGCTAGAAGGAAAACACTAAGTACCGCCCGAGTCCCAAGTCTACAATGAGCTGTTTACGACTCTGCTGCGCATTAGTGCGAATAACAACTCTCGAAAACAGAACACGGAGCGGCCATGTAGCAGGAATTATGCCAGGACATGTCGCAAACGACCACACGATGTCTACAGGCCGAGCTGCCAAGCAGTGCCAGCTTGAGACAGGTAACGCTGTGCTGAGCGTAGCTAGACAGGGAGCTGGACAGCAGTGCATTGCAGACTAGCTAGCTCTAAATATAGACTGACATCCTCACTTCCTACTGGTCTCTAAACTGGCTAAAATTTCAATCTGGAGTGATCCAAGTTAGACTGCGGGGCACCCTCAGCTATAGTTCTTCAACAGGCTTTCCAGTCTGTAACTCGACAGTTGTCGGGCGTTGTTCCCTGACGAAGTCAGCAATCTTGCTGGTGAAGGTTTAGCGAAAAACAAAAACAAAATAATTTTCGGACACCGCTTAAAATTGCGTAATAGGTGATGCTACACTCAGGTTTATATTTCGATCTTCCTTGCTGTAGTTCACATGATCATTCATTGCGCACATGCACAGAGTGGGACAAACAATTCGTTTACCATCGCAGGCACACGGTTAAATGAACCATGTCTGGTTGCTGTTAGGAATTAAATGTAAGAACGCAATGTAAAAAAAATCAGAGGTAATATCCAGTCAATTATGGTCTTTGATCATCAAAAGAAGTAATGAAAGAGGAAAGGCAAGGGAAAGAGATGGATGATCGATATGCTCATGACAGATTGAGGGTTTTGGCTGCCAACGTCCTTTTGGCACAAAAATGTTAATTTATTATTGTAATTGTTGTCTTCACGTTTCTAAGACACTGGTGAAAATGGTCTGATTGAATTTTACTGAGATTTTGTTTGACATAGCGTTCACGTTTCCTTTGATTGAACGAACTTGATTTAAATTTCTTGATGACAGAAAGATTGATACAGCTAATCCTTTTTATTGTAGCTTTTTAAAGCAAGCCTGACACAACAATGACCATGTCAAAACATAAGAAATACTTCAAGTGAAATGCTCAGCCACGCTCATGTACATGCATCTATTTTTGTCACAAAGTCACACGTACACACGAACGCCCATGCGCTCCCGCGCACATTTTGTTACTTTCATGTGTTAATTTGTTAAAAAATTGTAATATTGATTTTTTAAAACTTCTGCTAGTAAAGTTATTGATTTTCTTAAACTTCTGCAAGTAAAGTATGTTCTTTGGAGAAAACATTGTGTGGTCAGTGCAAGCATCAAAACTGGACATCAGCTTTCTTTGGTAAGACGCTTCATTAAATGCAGACCAATATAATCTGAAGACTTAGAGTTGCGTCTCATGTAAAGCCAAACAATAGCCAGCGGTTATGAATGATATGACATACACAATTCTATTTAAAATAATCTGCTTAAAGCCAGCGTAATTTGTCCACCCGTATAACTACCCTAAGATTCATCCTACTTTTACGTGGTTTCAAGTCGTTTAGATTCATTTGAAAAGGCAGTACACAGTACACATAAACTATTTTCTTCGATATTTCAGCCTCTATTTTGTCCTGATACAAAGGCGAAGATTTTTCAGGGAAGAAAAATCTCCACACAATCACACGTAGCGATGATTGTAAACAAAGGAATCACACTTTCCTTGGCAGTGTTAAATTTAATTTGAGTTTCAAGCAGCTTTGCTGCGCATGTCTTGGTCACGAACTGAACGGGTTATTGAACGGCACGGCAAGAAGAGAAACCAGTGGCCAGGTTCCTGTAACGCCACATATACTTTCAGACACACGCAAGCCTTTCAGCGAATCACAGAATTTTGCTAGTTCATTCCTTTTTTTGTGTGCCATTTTTGTCCGGGTTGAAACTGCTGGCGCTTGGCCTTTGGGTCATGATGACCCTCTTTTGTCTGATCTGAAGCATGTCGACATGACCGTCCAGACAACTAAAGCTGTGTTGAAAGACACAGACTAATCACAGAAAGTGCCATACAAAAAAGTTTCCTGACATCACAGCACACAATTGTCTACTCACGCAGTAAACCACTTGTCCTGTGGCTTTTCAAGAATCCATTAGAGGTAACATGCAGCCACATGATTCTCACCTTAATTTTAAAACCAAGCAAAAGCAGATTGCCCAGTGTCTCCAACAACAACCTGCACACTGGATGATGTTTTTTTTATTATTAAAAAAACGGTACCGCAGATATACAGCACGACTTCTGCTCCAATTGCGCTGGTGGTGATCAAAGATTTTGGTCCGAATCAAAGCACAGGTAACGCCGTATCACAACGCAGAGTGAGCCCGCTAGATGCCGGGCATGGTCATTTGAATGCCGGGCCTCAATAATGCGTAAGTCAAAGATGTTCGCACTAGACCCCTGTGATCAGTAGCAGAACCAACTGGAGTTCTGGTAAGATATGCACAAGCCGAAACCCATTTGTGGTATGGGATTTTGAGGCGTGATGGCATAGAGAACGAACGAGGTACACTGGATGGGGAGGTGGCAAAAAAAAAAAAGGGCGACTGGACTCCCGTTTTGTTTACTTGTTTTTCAAGCGTACGTTCGCTTTGTGTTCTCAAGAAGGTTGTAGAGCCGGTATGATGGTGGGCGTGTGGTCGATCAAAATTTTGTCACCTCCACTTCTATGACCGCCGGTTCTCCTTCGCGCATCCAGGACATGGAACGGGACAAGGAAGGAGCAGGCGATGGGGGCGTGGTGGCTCGACCAATGGGCTCCTGCAAAACAGGCTCACGGCCTTGAACCGACTGTTCCAGCTGATAAGAACTACAGGAGGCGAGAGCGAGAGAGAATAAAGGACCACGAAGAAGAAAACGACGAAGAAAAATAAGAAAACAAAAATAGACGAAGACGACAATGCAGATGACGGCGATAGTAGCGAAAACAAGGAAGACGACAAGGACGAACCAAAAAAAAAAAAAAAGGCGGAAGGAAAAGTTCTCTCTATTGCAGAATGTCAGATTGCTACTTTGTTTTCGAAAAGATTGAACCAAAG
>SMGT01011391.1:413202-427645 GCA_004794575.1 Lanistes nyassanus
ACGTTCCCAAAACGACCTCTGTAACTTTGTGTTATAGTACGTTCCCAAAACGACCTGTGTAACTTTGTGTTATAGTACGTTCCCAAAACGACCTCTGTAACTTTGTGTTATAGTACGTTCCCAAAACGATCTCTGTAACTTTGTGTTATAGTACATTCCCAAAACGATCTCTGTATTTTTGTGTTATAGAACAACGTTCCCAAAACGATTTCTGTCACTTTGTGTTATAGAACGTTCCCAAAATGACCTCTGTCACTTTGTGTTATAGAACATCTGCACTGGGTATATCATGTCCTGAAAAACCTGAGCAAATGCATTAGTTTGCTTCATTTTTTTACAGTGTTACTGGTCCCTTCTAATGCAGTGTATGGCAAAACTTGCAGGAAGACCTTTTTATTTGGCAAAAAATAACTTTGCGCAGTTATTTGAAAGAATTTCGTCTGGCTTTACTAAGGTGAATTTTGACATCGAGCCTTTTAACACAGTTAGGGACTGTCTGGGAGACCAATAAAAGGCTACACTGGCCGATAACACAGGTAAAGGCACAGACCCAAACAGCAAGACATTCGGTTTGCGACCTCTGGGTAGGGCTGTCTGAGGGTGCACACGCCATTTCCACACATGAAAATATCTTCTGGATTTTGGGGAGAAAACATTACAAAATTGTTTGCAAACTTCAGTCAATCTGTTGAATTCTATGTTGAGTGACAAACGATCACGCAAGAATTTCCTGGCCCACACTCTGACCTTGCCCGCCGTTTTGATGCCCCGGAACAGACAAAAGAACACAATAATCCAGCACAGTAGCAGACACATGACCATCTGCCATTTGATGACCCCCAGGCTCCCCAGTCCTTGAGAAACGTCCAGCACAGACCGGCTGTAACCAGAAGAAACAAGCAGGCATAGGTGTGAGTGGGGGCGGACAGGTGCTGACCTGACAGTGGTGGGGCTGTAGTAACATCTACTAATGCCAGACGTGAGCTGGAGGGACTGTACTGGCAATTGACAGTAGTGAGTAGGGGGTGGGGCGCGAAGGTAACCGACAAAGGGCGATGACGAGAACTCTCAGAACCAGTTTCACAAACAATACTCAGTAGACTTTAAAAAAATGCCTGACAATATAAACAAACTGAGGCAAACTCATTTAAAAACCTAACCATTTTTTTGTACCAACACTATAATCAGATGGTCACCAACAAAGGGCTCTTCGACAAACCCTTGAAGTTTATCACACAGAAACAAGATTCATTGGCATATTACAAAAAAGAACAGATTGGATGAAGTTGCTGCTGGTAAACTTTGCTAAACTGTACCCGACTTTTTCCAGTTAATAGTTGATTGTTAATAGTTGAAACGCACTGCTGTTTGCAATACCCGTTGTAAACCTCATATAAACGTTTGCCAGCAGAAGGCGATGTTGACTGCCTCAGGTAGCGTTATGCCTGCTACAGGTTACCCCGAACTACTGCTTCAGCACTTGGTGTAACTAACCTTGTTCAGGATCTGTCCACTCCATACGTTTCATCCGGAAGAGTCACCTATCACTAGACTGAAAAGCGCTGTTGATGGTTGATTGGAAACCGCCACGCACGCAGTCTGTCACACATACATGCATGAATGCATGCACCGCGAGAAATGAAATGGAGGGTGGGTGGGTTTTAGGAAGAAGCAGGAGGAAAAAGATAGTAAAAAAAGGGAATCGCAGGTCATGAAATACAGGTTATTACTGTTGATATGTGTGATACTTAAAAACCAACAATAACAACAGCAAACAAACAACAACCCCTCCCCCTCTGCAAAACCATGATTAACACTAGATGAAAGGAAGGATCCCAAAATGGCGACAAGAATAAAAGCATGTTTCACTGGCTGAGAAAAACATGCTTCATCCTGCCTGGTCCTACTCGGAGGCAGCTCGCGTGCACCAGCATCGGCCTGTGAGACTTAGTTCTCGTGTGCATGTTGCATTTATGTGTGCGCGTGCAGGCTAGTGCATGCGCTTTGAATTGTTTATAAGATTTCGCGCCTATACACTAAATACTCGTATTATTACTGTTAAATGCATATAGTATTTGGGAGGCACGGCACATAATTATATGTACCGAAAATTCCAATGGCTTCCGACTTGTGGGATACCCTCTGGATATAGCAAAAGCTTTATACGTGAACACGCACGCACGCACCCACGTACACACGTACACACACGCACGCACGCACGCACAGCATGAATGAATGTCCAAGCGGTCGTTATATAAGCATTACCAAGTACAGAGCGAAAAAAGCCATTAGCAAGCGAAAATCTGAAAGCCTTGGCAGGAAGTGAATCCCAGTCATGCTCAAGACAGGCCGTTTTCCTGGGCAACACTCACTAGAAGTACTCCTCACTGGGGTTGGTGTAGTTGGTGCCCATGCGGCTGTAGCTCAGCACTGCCTCCTCGCCCACCGCTTCCCGCAGCACGCCGACACACTGCCCCACCTTGTCGCTGGCGTACGCACTACAGTTGGTCAACACCGCGTGGCACGAATGGTTTCGGAAGGTCATCCCCGCCAAAGCTGTCTGGTTGATGGCGGAACAATTATCGGACGCATACTTGTTGATAGTGCAGCCTGTTGGACGGCATAGACACTGGAGTAAATCGCAAATATAGGTGGCGCTGTGCCACGATGGTTGAAAGCGTGACAATGCTTGAGAGAACGTGACAATGATGCTTCAGAAAGCGTGACAGCGGTGGAAAAAACGATGACAGTGCTTATTAAGAAAGAGTGACAATGCTCGATAAGGCGTAACGCTTACTGGCGGTATTCCAGCTGTTGTTACAGGACTCCCAGGGCAGCCTCGCGGTCAGAGAGGTGAACAGGAAGTGGAAGGCCCAAGCAGTGACCATGTTGTAGTAGATGGACACCAGCAGGGACACGAGCACCATGGAATACCCCACACCTGTCAACACAAGACACCCTGGGTATTCTGATACACTTCCGAAGACGACTAGAACCTTTTAAAGCTAGAACTTACGCTTGACAGGCTGTTTGCAGCCGGACTTGGCCGTGTTCGGCGAACTAGTGCATATAGGAAACAGGTTACAGAAGACCCCTATGTAACATCAGACGACACTAAGTTAAGCCCTTTCAGAAACTGGAAAGGAACTTTTAGCAGTGTAGAAAAAAATTGGTTCTTGTGTTATGCTTTTTGCATGTTAAAATGTTTAATATGTATTATATTCGTTGAGTGTTTAATATTTAGCATGTAACCTCTGCACAAGGAAGCATAACTTCTTCATTTTTGCAATTTAAAAAAATCTACAGAACTGACCTTTAAAGATGGGAGCCGCTTTCCACACTGTGATTGGCCCCAAGCTGGCGTACTGTCCGAAGGCCAGTTCCATGTATACCAGTGGAGCACCGCAAAATATTAAAATCACGAAGTAGGCGATAAAGAAGGCCCCTGCAGCCAGCAGACACAAGATTGACTGGCATAAGGTCTCGAACTACTCTGGAGCAAGTCTGTTTCGGGTGTTATAGTAGCAGCTTAAAACACTTTCAGATCAGGTTTCACTGCGATCATTTATCTTAAAGAATAGATCAGTGTGTGAAAGAAGTAAGAGCAAGGTACAGGAATCCCAAGTTCAGGGATGTCAAATATAAAAAATACTTCCTCTTGTAGGAACAAAAACAAGATTGAAAATGGCAAATGCCGCCAAATCCCCCTCCCCTTCCCCTTTGCAAACTTCAAGATCAGACGAGAAGGTGAAACAGGGTAAACGGCACGTGTAAGGAATCGGGCACGTGCGATCCAACAGGCGTGTAAGCAAGCGATGTCGGCCGATTTTGTGGAGTTTAGACCATTGGCGGACATCGCCTTGCGTATTGGGAGCTCACCTCCTCCGTTCCTGTAGACGAGGTAGGGGAAGCGCCATATGTTGCCAAGGCCAACCACGTAGCCCAGGCAGGTGAAGACGAACTCAAAGCGACCGCCCCAGTTGCCGCGCGCCTTGTTCTCATCTTCGCCTGAGTCGTCCTCCGAGCTGGTGACAGTCATCAGGTCGGCAAGGTATCCGCCGCTCATCTCGCAGGTGTCCTTGTGCTCCTGGAAGGCAACAAACACGCAGGGTTGGTTGGTTGGTTGGTTGGTTGGTTGGTTGGTTGGCGTTTGTCAGCAATGAAAGCTGTATCGTCATGGGGTTGGCAGGGGGGAGATAAAAGAGAAGGAAGGTGATAAAAGGCGTTCGGGAAACCGAAAACCGTGTTTGGAGAAAACCTTTCACGACCAGCCCAGTAAACATGTTCTGCCTGCACAGAAAGCAGGTGTGCGGACACGGAATCCAGACCCACGACCCTTTACAAGGACGACAGCGCGCGTTACTGCCATTCTACCTTGTTGCTGCATTGACACCAGGTGTTGCTGATTTGCAAAATGAGCCCCTGCACCTACTCACCCTGCCCCTGCCATCAACCCCGTGTTCGTTTGTCCCTCTATCCGCTTGTGCACGCACTTGCCTATGGTCATTAAAACCGCGCTACGAACATAAAGAAAAGCTCTCAAGGTTCCAAGACGGCGTCGGCTTAGCGTTTAACTTTAGAACACGGCAACACGTTTTGAAACGAAAACCGCGAAGAAGCAACAAGCAAAATAATTTTCGTAAGTATGGAAACAGTGTGACAAGATAAGGGTGGTAGGTTGGAATTCTTCCCGATGTAAGTATGGAAACAGTGTGTACAAGATAAGCGTGGTAGACTGGAATTCTTCATGATATAAGTATGGGAAGAGTGTGTACAAGATAAGTGTGGTAGACTGGAATTCTTCACGGTGTAAGTATGGGAACAGTGTGACAAGAAAAGTTGGTAGATTGGAATTCTTCCCGGTGTAAGTGTGGAAACAGTGTGACAAGAAAAGCTGGTAGGTTGGAATTCTTCCCGATGTAAGCAAAAGGGAAACTGATGATGACAGTTCTTAGACCTTCTGAGACTGAAAAGGCGAGGGCGTGTAGCTAACGACCCAGCGAGTGGGGACTGTTCAATGTTGCTAGAGATGGGAGAGGTGCCCCAGGCACGTCTTGTGCTGCCAACAACGATTTCTCCCCTTGGGAATAACAGCAATGAAACGATCCTTAAGTTTTTATAATTACAAGTACCTGCGTGTGTGCGTGTGTGCGTGTTTGTGTGGGTGCATACGTACGTGGGTTGATGAGCGGGTTAATATGTGTGACCGAGCCCGCATCTATAGGTTTTCTGTTCTTTAACTTCACACAAACAGTGTGAAGGCTAAGGCCCACTGTTGAAACAAAAATGTATAGCGGAGGGCCTAGGATGTCTCTTTACGAGCAGACAGCGGCGACAGTTGAAGGCCATCTTTACAAGTGACACGAGAGCACGATCAGAGTGCAGACGGCCCCAGAAAGCTCTTTCAGATTATGCACAGGTCGTACGTCTGTGGCCTCCATTAGCACCTTTGCAGGAGAAAAATACACGTGGGAACAGACTGGTGGCAGGGTCTAGAGATGACAGATTGCGATGGTATGTGCGTGAGTGCATGCGTGCACGTGCGTGTGCTCGCGCGCTTGTGCGTGAAAGAGAAAAAGAGTCGCGTACTTTCGTCCTGATATTAAACAAGGTGTAAAATATTCCTCTAGGACATATTGAAATTAGCCTTTATCTTGAAATTAGACCAGCAACAGGTGACTTGCAGAGATTGTAACCGCATAACACAATCCCAGACGAAGGGAAAGGTGTTTCTGAAAGTTACCAGAATATTCCATACATTACTCATTATAAAGCCTTCTAGAAAGCTTCACAGTAATCTGAAAATTTTCGTCCAGTGCCTTAAAGTTCTATTGCACCGAGCAGAATAAGACTGAACAGAAACAGAATAGCAGTAAGTGATGTTCCCTTCTCGGTTTGACATCTTCTGGGTGCGGAAGTTGTCCAGCAAGCTGACTGCAAATTTGTGAGAGAAACTGAATTTGGCTGAAGTTCGTATGATTCCGAGTCGTTTCCAATGGCTTTAACTGGTTAATATATTTCAAATTCCAGGCAGACTTTCACCCTCTCGCATACCAACTAAAGATATCTGCGTCCCTGGCAAGCTCAGATCAAAGTATCCAATCCCCGTCGAGGGGAATAAGACTTTCAAATTCTGACCCATGGCACAGCGCGCGCTCTGGAGTGTTTTAATCTTTCGCCTACAAAAGTCACACAACCGTGGGTGGCAACCTATTTTGCACTGCACCCAATTTGTCGTGACAATCTTTACAAATTTTTTAACAGACGGTCTTAACAACTTCTGGGCTTTTGTGGATTGGAAGAAGATGCTTACCCATTTTCTATGCACGCGTGCACGCATATGTGCGTGCGTGTGCATTTAAAGGCGACTCCGGCTATTGTGTAGCCGGCTAGAAGAGGGGCTGTCACAAAGAATGCAGGTCCACACGGGTTGAGGAAGTGAAGGGAGGGGTGTTGTCCCAGTAGCCAGGTATCACGTGTAGCACTGTGTTAAGTGCTCCGGCGGGCACTGTCTCCACGAATCTAACTACGGGCTAGACGAAGCTACTCCGCAGAACGATGTAACGAAAGCTTGCAGTGTTAGTGGAGCATCCCTCACTATCACACCTGTACAATTATTTCAGGACCAACCAGGAGAGAATGTCAAGGTCTAAGCCATGGACATGACACATGGCTGCTGCCCGTGGACTGCTTTACAGTATTTTCACTAGATTTGTGATAAAATATCAGCAATATCCTGATATATTTGAACACATTTTCTACCACTTAGTTTTCACTATATCCCTAAATAGTTTTAAACTGGCAATATTATTTGGCATTAGAAGAATCAGTTCCCAAAAGGTATAGATCACTTTAGAGTATTTCTTAAGAAAACTTCAGACATAATTAATATTTAATAATCGGCAGTTAAACTGGTCACAATGCTTGTAAGTACAAAAATCAGTTCTAAACACCAGGTCATTTTAGAGTAATAATCCCAACAAGGTACTGGCAGCGCTAGACACCCCCGTATGCTGACGTATGCAACCATGAAGATCTGCCATGTTCCTTACTTTCGACTCTCTCTTTGCTACGTGTTTGGGTACGGTAGGCTCCCTTGGTTGCATACGTGAGCATACGGGTGTGTCTAGCGCTGCCTGTATCTTGTTGGGATTATCGTTTGATGATTTATAGCGCTCCGTCCTCATTTGTTCTTTATTAATTCATTTAAGAGTATTTCTCAAGTAAATTTCGAACACAAATAATGCTTAATAATTTGCAATTAGTATTTATTTATAGAAAGAAGTGGTTGCCAAAGTATTCAATGTGCCCCAACGGTCTTCAAGGTTATGGGACAGATGACGATACACATAGTTTACACGTACACATTTATGCAAGTGTGGTTCTTTCCATAAAAACAAACACACACGCATATACAGACACTGGTTTTTGCATTTGGATGATTTCCGAGACAGCTAAAATGGCTTTAGCAACGAAGACCTTGGAAAGCCGTCAAAGTAGTTATAAATCGAACCCAAAACATCTACTCACAGCATCAAAACGATCGTCACGTTTATCGCCCGTCATTGTCGTGGAACACCCCTGTGTCTCTAGTCTTCAAATAACTCGACAGGAGAATCTTCTGCCCCCCTCAATCAGTTGCTTTCCTATACCCTGTGTGTTGCATAATCTCGGATAATAGAACCACCCATCAACACGCAGACAAGGCGCAGTTAGGACTCTTGCTTGGCTCCAGCGATCTGTCATGCCTGTGGTCTCCTGATGTTCGTGTCATGTCGTCTGACCCTCAACTGCGCCAAGTGGCTGCCTGCTGACTGCAGTCAGCTCAGCATCGTCATCGCGTATACATATAACTACATCTGCTCTACACATCTGCTGTATATGTATAGATTAGCAGTGCTTGGCCAAGTTGTGTGATTAGAAGATGCGGAGATGTGTGGGACACATGATTGAAATCGAACAGGATTAACTGTTGCGATGTGAAAACGTGGCAGAAGTCACGAAAACAGCGGGTGGACCTAATCACTGAAAAACGACTGTTTTGCACTCATAAAAGTCATGTCGTGAGCGTCAGCATGCAAGAGTGCCTCCCCTGTCCATTTCCTCGTGTCCTTTGTGTCCTTTTTTTCTTTATTTTCCATCAGTCTTGTGAATCTGACGCAGCGCTTAAAACCTCAAGGAATAATCCCCTTTCCCCTTGACTCCAGCCCATGATGCTGCTTCAAAACTTCTCTGAAACTAATGATTAACTACTGTTTACAATTCTTTGCCTCTTGGTAATCTTTTGGTGAATGATATTTGTGAAGTGTATTCACCATTGCGACTGTGGTTAGTCGAAATTGTAAGTCAAGTCAAAAAGGAAATTTAAAGTGTGCGATGTGGATTTCACTCAGACTGATTACTGATTACACAGCAACAAAACCAAACCAGAAAACGCCAGTTGAGGAACACGCACAAGTTACAAGGCTAAATTATAGGACGCTTCAACCCTTTGGGAAAATACTTTCCGCTTTAGTGGGTTTTTAAAATGTCTTTGTTAACCTTTCACCCATATCAACTAGAATTCGGACAGCAGCTAAAAAAAGCCTCAACCTTTCTCCTTTCCCTCCTCGGTCACCTGGTATACAGGTCACGATATCACCCCACCCAGGCACATTAACACAAATTTCATAAGTGCGCTGCTGCTGTCGCCAGCGACACTCAAGATTACTGAGCTCCCGAAGATCGACAAACATTTCTCTCTCTCAGTTTTCATCCGTTCTGTCTTGGTTCCCTCTGTATTTTTAATATGATGCGGTCTTCTTTTCCTTTTGTTACAGTAGACAAAAAAGTCAATGAAAGATTGACGAAAGCAAACAACACACGATAAAATACGAAAAGAATTTCTCCTTGTGAAGAAATAAGGAGGCAAAATGTACAGCTGAAGCCTGTCTTAAAGCCGACAAGTAGCCAAATACCACGGTGCACTGACTGTAAACCCCAGGCCAGCTACCGGCTGCCACTCTACAAGGGGCGTAACTGCTTACAAGATTGTACCAGAAGCAGGACGCCTTCATCTGACTGCATATCACTGGTGAACAGAGTTGCCTGCCCCCAATTACCGCCAAGTTCCAAGAGTCTGAGCGTTCTGCCTGGGCCATTGATCTGCTGCCAAGCGTCTTAGTGACAGGCCTTTTAGCTTGCTTTTGACCTAACTGTCCGGATCCCATCTTGCTCACGATCCCGCCCCCACCCACCCACTTTTTTTAAAAGCTGGAAGCGTTTGCAGTTAACACTTTGCCCTGCAGAAAGATTCCCACATCGGTCCAAAAGTCCAAGTATCAGATATTCAAACACGGACAACGATTGGAGCATGACTAAGATATTCCTATGTATGGTTAACTTTATAACAACCGAGAAACAGTAATAAAACAATACCTTTGTGCTTCTCCAAGAACTTTAAACACGAATTAAAATAAAATCTCATTTCAAGCTCGTGTAATACCTGGATTAGGCTGTGAATAACCATATTTTTGTGGATGTCAGTAAAACTAATAAAAAATGGCTCTACTTGATCCTCCACTTCCATCTTACCTGAAGGGGTTTATAGTGTCCGCACATTCTTTATAGTTCTTTCAATACGAAAACAGAGAGAGAGAGAGAGATGAACTCAAGAAAGGGGGTTCGTTTTGTACTAACGAGTGACAAGCTGTACACTGTACTGTGCAGTTCAAAAGAACAAGGAAGGACTAAAGGTTATCGAAACACGTTTTATGCCCATGAGTACTCTCGAGGCCTTTTTAATCCCACGCCAACACAGGGGGCAAGGACGACGTTGAAGGCAAAGGTAATGAATCAGAGCACAATAAAGGAGAGAGCACTCAGAGAATAACGCAAGTTCATGACACCCAGATTTACAACTCCAAAGCTTGTCAGTTCTCGTCATCGCTATTCTCTGCCTAATAAACTGAATAAACACCGACCCAGCAACCATCTTCAGGAGATCAAAAGGACTGGGAAATCAGAAATGCAGGTTCATAAAATAAGATATATTGTTTGATTCGTATAGAGCTTGTCAGTACTGTGAAACCCACACCTTTTCAGCAGAAACGCGGCTCGCCATCTTGAACATGAGACTTGGAACTTGATGCGTGGCGAGTATAATACTGTGCGCATGCGTGCTCTCAGGCAGGTGTTGTCACCAGCTGCAATTGTGTATGGTCATGTATGCTTGTCTGACTGCATCTAGATTCCCTTCGACGCATATTTGGCCTCTTCTATCGACCCAAGAGTTTAAGAATTTCGTCTAATTTTTTACTGTCAGGGCGGCTGTCAAGTCTTCAGGTATTCACGTGTTTGTGGGAGAGTGAACGAGTTCCTCTAATTAGCGAACAAAAGCCTTTGTGGAAGCACATTCCTGTTCGCCACAGACAGGATACGTTAAATGTTGTCTACCTCTGGTCTCTGACACGTTTGACTTGCATCACTAGATCATGATCACTAAACGATTTTTTCCCCAGGATTCTCCTCTCTCCTTCTCTCCCTCTAACCATCCGATCTCTCCCTTCTATCTCCGCTCTATTTTTTCTTTCTCCTCTCTCTCCCCTTCTGTATTTTGTCTCTCTACTCTCTCCCTGTCGGTGGAAACGTGTTCATGTTCGCGCGTTTTGTACGGCGTGGTTTGGTGTGGGGGGAATGCAGATTTGGTTGCTATTTTTTTTCGTTATAGGCACGCATGAGTAAAAGTACACATGTAAACCTCTTTTTATATCTGCATGTCCGTCTGGCTCCTGTTCGCGAGCGCTCATCATCATCATCATCATCATCATCATCATCATCATCATCATCATCATCATCATCATCATCATCATCATCATCATCATCATCGTTAATTAGATTTAAGGTTTCGGAAAGGCAGTGAGACAGGACCACTCGCTCCTTTCCCTATGTGCATGCCTGTTTAGAGAGATGGTGATAAAGACAGCTGAGCCCATACATAACGTTTGGCACTAAGCAGCTTTTTACCTTTGCAATGACAATTAAGTCATGCACGTGTATTGGTTTCCGTGCTATTGTCACGAGAGGCCAAGGCTGCGATTGCGCACACAGAAGGGGCGGGGGTGGGCGACAAAAGGACCGACAAGAGAGTAAATAACAAACACACAAACGCATTAAGACACGGAGGGAACAGTAAGCCACACGTACCGCTCCCTGGAGCCCAAAAGATGTAGTCGTCAAGGCGACTGACGATCCCGAAGCTTATTTTTATAGGTTAAATAAATTTAACTTCCATCTAGAAGATCCAAGATGCACACATTTCTGCAAGTCACGTGCTAACGTCGGAAAACGACTTAAACCTTTTGCGAAAATCTTATAGCTGAAGACTTACAACCACTACAATATATCTCAGTGCTCACATATATACCCTCGAAGGTGCATGGGCGCACCCATTTTTCTAAATATTCTGCACGGAGTGTGTTTCTGCAGTGTTAGAGTAATTGAGTTCGAAGCGTCGGGACATTTTGACATCTGACATCTTATTTGATTCTTGAGGCCATCGCGCTCTGAATCTGGGGACCTGGTTAGCTCTGCAGGTGGACCTGAGGACTGGCGTGTTAATGCTTCTGGTTCGAATCCGGGATTGGTCAATGATTATTTCCTGGAGTCAAAACTTGTATACAATCCATGTCCATCCTCCGAACGTTAAACTGCCTCTCCGCACTGGTCATCCTACTGCAGCAATCAATCTGGTAGTTCTGTCAGTACTTAGCTTAGTAACAGGACCCCCCACACCCCCACAGAGCGTAAAACCACCGCCAGGTGGAAGCAATGTCCATTTAACATTGCCTGCCTCCTATCTACTGTCTACTTGCTCCGAATGACAATCGCATTAGGAAATAAGCAGTACTCAGGTCCAGACTCATTCGCCCCGACTGCAACGATTAAAAAAAAGCTGCGAAGTTAACAAAGACAAATAAAATTTAAGAAAATAGCGAGGGTCAGAGGACAGAGAACGCAAAGCGTCAATGAAAAGAAAATCATATTAACAAAACCCCCTCCCCTCTCGTCCAACCCTCTACCGCTCCCAAATTAGTTGCAGCAAATGTTGACCTACCTCACGATTCAAGACCACGTCTGTCCTGTCTACGCAATTGCTCACAGCTGCCTGGTTAACGTGCACAGTGGCGAGGACTTTTTTTCCCCCCGTCGATAGTTGGGGGAAACAACAACAACAATAACGACAACTACATCGACAGCAACAGCAGACCAAGCTTGCTGGTGATGCATGTGCGACTATCACCTACGTCACCTGCTGGTTTCTTTTAAAGGACCGGAAGCGCAAGAAAACCTTTTCACCGACAGCCGAGTAGTAATACTGCACCCGCCCTCCCTACCCCCCACCCCGCCCAAGGTGACGAGCGGAAAATTATCACCTCTTTGGTCCTCCTTAAAGCCAAGGGGGGGGGGGAGTCGAAACGCCTCTTGTCGCTCAGGTGCGCCGCCCATGTGCATGCCAGGTACATGACACCATCATCACCTGTACGATCAGCTTTTGAAAGAAAGTCGCACAGAGACGATTAGCGGCCATGCTTGCTGAAAATGGGCTAATTTCTGGAAGGATGATGTCCTTTAGAGTCGCGGTTCGGAAGAGGACAGGTAGGATGTTAAGTGTAACAGATGGGTTTGTACAACCCCATTTTTAACCTCTTTCCTTTTGCTTTCGGGCGATAGAGAAGACCCGTGAGAACGCCTTAGAATCCAGCAAGGGGATATTGACCTTAGGCAAACGAAATCACGTGTAGGCTTACGTGTGTGAATGAACGGGTAGAGGAGATCAGGGAGCTCCGTTTTCAGCTTCATGAGGGGGTGGGAGTGGGGCTTAAATATTCGTGCATTAAAAACAAGGCGCAGCTTTCACTCTCCGATTGCTGTGCACAACATATAGCAGCTACACGTACTCGAAGCACGATCTCCAGATTCTGACAGGACAGTTCCATATTAATCATAACCCAGCGAGCGCCCCCAGCGTTGTCCCGCACTCCATGGGACTGCTTTGCTTTTCTCTGCAGTAATTCGGCAAGCAGCAGCGAAGACAGGATATATAACGTGAGAAACTTCCGAGACTAAGAAAGAGCCCTAGGTTAACAGATTAACGGATAATTCGCAACAAATAGTTCTTAACAGATTAACGGATAATCCGCAACAAATAGTTCTTACCAGATTAACGGATAACCCGCAAGAGTTCGTTACAGATTAACGGATAATCCGCAACTTATTATTTCTCAACAGATCTAATTTTTTCAAAATTTGCACACAAATTATAAAAACCTGATCCCGATTAAAGCATAAAAGCGTCTGATTAAATACTTAAATGCCCGATTAAGGCAAGCAAGATACGAGTATTGGAGGCCACCTTTGTAGAAGACCGACTAAATCACGGAAATGTCCGATGAAAACACCCAGAGTATTGAAACAGTTATATTTCCGTCGTATGTCCCATTTAAGCAAGCAAATGCCTCATTAAATCATTCCAAATCTTGCAAAAGATATCTGCCGCAGACTTCGCCCTCTCATGATAAAATCAAACTTTTGTTGACTTTTCAGCGGAATCTGAAGAGCAGATGTGACGGAACTGTGCCCATAGGTGGAGATCACAAATCAGACGCTGGTATCATTTCCATCGCCTTTCCTTTAACTTAAAAACGTTTATTATATATATTTTTTCTAACAGCTGAAGGCTCAGGACAGACATGTCAAGCCACTGGATGGCGTCTTTTTCGCTTGACTGGGTTTGACAGAAGTTCCATTACGCGGTTCCTTGTTGATGGCCCCACTTGGGGGGGGGGGGGAGAGGGGGAAACCTTTTCGCCACTAGTTTCATAACGTCTTTCACTCCTACAGAAACTTTTGTAAGTCGGGTTTGCATGGTTCCAGATGGAAAGGTTTACGTAAGAGCTTTGCGAGTAAATGATTCCAAACAGGGCAAATGTGCACGAATATGCGACACACACCTAGCAACATACCATTCTAGCAGTATTTTATTTAAACGTCAACCCAGTCGCAGTTTCGGGATCAAAATTTGAATGCATTTAGGACGCTCAAACATTTGTCAGTATCCCAGCACTCAAGGCCATACCTTTCAAAAGGCTGAACTGGATTTGGGAAGCGATAGCATTGCGCTTCTGCTGCGGACCGCTCGTGTGCTCTAATCAGCTTCTTTTTCAAATTGAATTGTTTAGCAAATTTCCTTTGGAGACGGTAGCTTAGAATGTTAGTTTTTTTTATCCTGAGCAGAGAGATGTGGCATAAGTAATGGCAGCTTTTTCCTGTGCATGTAGAGTTCGGTGATGTCACACGAAGTACACAGGTTATATGACTGTTATATAATTGTCACAGCAAACCGGAGTGAACGCATCTAGGACACTCGTCTTGCTAGACTGAGTTACTAAGAGAAGGTGAATTC